>JAUZNJ010049506.1:0-30994 GCA_034780135.1 Jordanella pulchra
CTATAGATATATCTATATATATCTATCTCTATAGAGATAGATATATATCTCTATATCTATAGATATCTATATCTATAGATATCTATATCTATATATATATAAATAGGCCCAAATCCCTTGTTGTGCACTTAAACCTATAAGAAACTTCCTACAGACACAAAAATAAATCACAAAGAGTACACATTGACATTTCAAACTTCTTCGTAACAATTGCAAATTAGTAGGATCTTTTCATCCATATAGTTTATTAATTTCCTGGCAGTTGATTTTTTTTTTATAGAAAAACCCCCAAAACAGTCGTTGTAGATATGATGTTTTGCTTCCCCTTGAATGAAGGAAAGTTGGAGGGGAACGGACTCAGCTTTGAGACATTTGTGCTAATTTTAATCTTAATAAAAGATGCTGAAATAATCCTCCTTTCTCAAACAGTTTCTCCTTCCACCAACCATTTTCCTTAATTTACTGGGTTCTTATTGGTTGCATTGTACTGATTTGACTGACCTTCCTGTGATTATAAGGAGCAGCATTTCGGTCAGAAATCCTTTTTTATTGACTCAGCAATACGTTATAATATATATTTTTTTTATTTTGTGTTGGCATTTTCTGCAAAAGATGTTCTTGTACACTGTCAAAAATAAAACGTTTGACATACACATGTGTTGAACGTAGGATTTTCTCTATGAAAACACATAAAGTTCACAGACATTCAACTATGTATTTTTTCGCTTTATATGTGTGTTTTCTGAACAGATCGAGTGTTTTGTTCTGCTTTTACTTTGTCAAGTAAATCACAAATGGAATATCTAACCCCGTAATATGACGGTCGTTAATAAAAGCAAACAGTTCATTTAATGCATCGTGGCTAAAAGCTAACGGCGCTGACATAACATCACCTACCTGCCGAGAATTTTAGGCTACTCAGTCCTCGAGCACAAGCGGTTAAATTTAAATTGGTCCTGTGAGAAGAACTGAGGACGAACCGAGCCAGACCGAGACAGCGGGACATGGTGACAGTTATGGGCAAACAGAAGTGAGACCAAATGGCGAACTGTTGAGTAGGTCACCAGACCGAGGGACAAACACACGCCGACCGGTGAGGGCCCAAGATTACGCTGCGCTTGAAAATGACATCATTCCGTTGTCTGAAAATCTGCCTGATAAGAATTAAAAAACAAATATTTCGTATATTTTGAGTAGTAAGAGTTACATTTTAAAGAGTATCGATCCATTGGGGACCCCCCTAAAAACCTATAGCAAAAAATAGCTAGGCGATGAATGTTTAGGTTTCACAAAATAACATCTACCTATACAGACCGTGAAAAACCCGTTTCCTCAAACGTTTACATAAAACTACAAAATTTGCTTATTCGTGACGCTAAGATGGGATTGTCCAAAACTTGCAAAATGTTCTTGTGACAATTGCCCATTTAGGCTTGTTTCTGATAGGTAAAATAATGGACCCACGAGTCTTTGCGCTACGAAATGTATTTACGGAAATCTTATTTTCTCCATGCATTATTTGGATAATTGAACTGGGGCAAAGTATCAGCTGACAATCAAATATCTGGGATTTTTAAAAGCTTAATTGTCATGCCGCTTTTATTCTGCACTCCAACTTTCTCCTTATTGTGACTGTGAAGGAAGATCCATGACTAGATATACTATGTATTGAAATACAGCCAATGTGTCCAAAACATCGATAGGTCCGTTTATTCCCTACCTTAAAATAGACAAGACGGGGAGAAATCCTTGTTTCTAGGCCCAAAGATGCAAGATTGATGATCTACATTAAACTACTAAAGATCAGAGGCTGTCCAAAAATAACCTGGTATTGTTACTTGGTTTTAGCACTAACTCCAAGTTGATCAGTCTAACAGCCTACTACGATATAAAATAATTATGCATGCTTTAATATTCTCATTTTGATTATTGCAATGATCTTTACTCATCCATGTAAAAATCCATCAATCAGCTCCAGCTCACCTGAAATGTTGCTACTATAGTCCAGACCCCAAATAGATCATTTCCAACCAGCTCTTAAATCGCTTCGCTGGTTCTGTTTGCAAAAGGATAGATATTAATCTTTTGTTAATGGTTTATGAGTCACTGAATTGTTTTGGAACTGAATACTCCTCAGATATGCCAACATGTGCCCAGAAACACATCCTCATCTTTGGAGCTAATATTACTTTATCTGTTCTTTTGATCATATCTTAAAATGAGTATTTTAAATTTACAGATCATTTATTTTCATGCCATGCTTTAATACTAATGGTAGAATTCAATGGGTTTTTTTTTCTTAATTTAATATGAACACTTTAACCGAAACATTTGAGACATTTAAAAATCGTGAGACTTTGATAAAAAGGATCTTTGTTTTCCCAGGAAGAGCCGCAGCGAAGGATGACGTTTGGGTTTCACATACGGTCCAGTTGGAAGAGTGGAATCCAATGGATGAATGGGACAAGAACAGTAATGGCTAAAAGTTCTAATCAACAATCAGCGTCATCCCATGATGCACTTTATCACATTTGATTGTTAGTTTAGTATTTGGTTGTCATAGGTTAGAGACCGATTCTGTGGCACACAGGTTTATTTAGCAATAAGGTATATAAGTACGAAATGAGCCATTTGAACCAGTTTATACAGTGAATTCATTCTCATTTTCTGCATATTTACAGTACTGTCTAGCTGCTTGATTTACATTAGAGAATAGTTCCTCATCAATTCAAGTTTAATGAGAGAAAAACGCTGCACAAAACTCTCCGAACACTAATCAGCAGTCAAACAATTACATATTTCCCCACCACAGGCAAAACAGGTTCAGTACTTATTGACAATTTCTTTAGAATAAAGAACAGACAAAAGCAAAGTTTGAAAATCTGCAAGACAATCGCTGGGATCGGGTCAGGTAAAAAGAACAACCTGGCACCTGTGAACATGAACAAGTTTAACAGAAGCTTCTCTTTCACCAGCATGTTGTGTTTGTGTGTGCAATAGGTATCCTAGATCTATACAAATACGTTAATCTCCTTTAAACTCTGCAAACAGGAAAGAAATTAAGGCTTTCCTAAAGGCAGTCCTTTTGAAAAAAAAAAGAATAATAATAAAATGGCATATTAGAATAAATTAGCCAGGAACAGGAAAACTGAGAAACTGGCGAAGAAATTCACAGACAACTTTACAGACTTCGCAACACAAATACAATATTTATCTGCAAAGGTACAAAATAAGGATGTTTTTTTTTTCTTTTTTTAAGTGTTTTTTTAAAAATTCGATTGCAAATCATAACAGAAAATAAAATAAACCAACAAAGACCAGGGCAAATTCTTGCAATGCTGGCCGGAACCAAAAATATATTCTTTGTCTTTGTTTTCTTTTCAACAGCAATTATTAAATCACTCTGTTCAGAGAAAAAGGAGTCTGTGGTATAAGGAAAGTTCACAGTCCATAGGCCTCCTAAGACTTTTTTTTTTAAATCAGTAAATAGAAAAAAAATCTCAGCTGAAAACTGGAGCAGAGCTTTCTTCCGTCTCAAAATGCTACAATCCTTCAACAAACTTCTCTAGCGTGTCTCCTGTGGTATCCCCCACCATGTTCATGTCATTGCTCAGCCCTCGGTTTGGTGTGTTCAGCTGTGGGAGCATTGCGCTCTGCTCAGGTGTTCCCATGTGTCCCTGGTCCATAGAGCCCGACATGGGGCCGAGGCTGGGGTGAGGGGAGCTGGAGTGGAGAGCCCCATGCTGTGGCGAAGGCTGAGGTTGTATCCGCGGCGACGAACCGGAATGAGGGGGTTGCTGTGAAGGTGGGCGGGGCGACTGCACCGGAGCCGGGGAACGGACCTGGTTTCCCAGGGTGTTGGCCATGGCCTGGCCCTGCAGGTGAGCTCCTGCCTGGCCTTGGCCTTGCAGCAAATGAGATTGTGGACTCATGGAGTTCCCCTGCGCCGGAGAACCCATCTGCTGCTTCATCTGAATCATACGCTGCCTGATGTGGTTCGGGATCCCATCCATACCCATGCCAGGTTGGCCCATCTGTGACATGGAAGGGACTGACCCCATAGGACCTTGGCCTCCCTGCATTGCCATTTGTTGATGCGCTCGGAGCTGGGAGAAGTTTGGAGCCCCTTGCTGCTGAGGTGGGAACTGGCTGTGGCCCTGAGGCAAGCCGCCCTGCTGCTGCATTTGCTGCATCCTAAGCAGCTGCTGTCTGTGATACTGAGGGTTGCCATTTTGAGCGGGATTCATCATCTGGCCTTGAGGACCCATAGGCGCCATTCCCTGGGGCCCCACCGGCTGAGGTGGCTGCTGTTGAGGAGCCATGCCGGGACGCTGCATTGGGTTCATAGCTGTCATGGCCTGCATCCCTGGCTGTGGACCCAGCATGACCTGTGTGTTCTGCTGCTGGACCTGCTGCGGCGCCTGGCTGGCCTGGTACTTGGCTGCTCTCTGTTTGATGAAAGCAGCCATCAGGTGGGGGTTAGACTTGAGGATGGTCAGGACCTGCTGCTGTTGCTGCGGAGAGCTTGGAGACTTAAGGGTGTGCAGTAATTCCTGCACGGCACTTGGAGTAATATTTCCAGGCATTCCTCGGGGCATGTTTTGCTGCTGCGGTGTCATTCCCTGCTGGGAGGGTCCCTGTGGAGGCATGACCCCAGGCATTTGATGACCCGACTGCTGCGGCATCATGGGTCTCTGCATGAGTGGGGATTGCTGAGACATTGGGGTTCCCTGAGCCTGCTGTGGGGCCATGGGGCCTTGCTGAGGAGGGACCAGTGGCTGATGGCCCTGGGGATTCTGCATCCCAGCACCCCACTGGCCCTGCGGTACAGACTGCATCACCTGGGGTCCCCGAGGGCCCTGCATGATCTGCATTTGGCCCTGCATGGGGTTCATAATGCGCTGCGGGTTCATAGGCATCCCGTTGGTGGCATAGTTCGGCTGTTGTTGCCTCACCTTAGCTGCCATCTCTATCTGCTGTGCCACTTTCATTGCCGCCAGCAGCTGCTGCGGCGGCTGCTGCTGTGGAGGAGGAGCCTGCTGCTGATGTGGCATGTTGGGCATAGGAGACAGCTGTTGATGAAGGGGGGAGGACTGTGGCCCCGGTTTTCCCTGTGGAACTGGAGTCGTTGGCTGACTGCTGCGGCCGTTGCTGGGGAAACCTTGGCCCATGTTGGCAGGGTTTGGTGGTTGCTGTTGCTGGGGGTGGCTGGGCATGGGCTGCGGAGTCTGGGGTGTACTAGGCTGCTGCACGGAGTTGGGGGTTTCAGGGGCAGCTGAGGTAGGTGGAGATGGCATTGGCATACCTCTTCCAGCCATGGTGGCCATTCGGCGTCGCATCATCTGAGCCTGTTGTAGCCGATGCTGCAACTGCTGCTGACGAAGTTTCTGCTTGATGTTGAGGCAGAACGGAACAGGACACTTGTTCTCCTGACAGTGCTTGGCATGGTAACAACATAATGCAATCAGCTGCTTGCACACGGGACATCCACCATTGGTCTTGCGCTTGCAACCCTTAGTGTGCTGAACCACCCTCTTCATCTTCTGGCAGGATGCAAGCGAGCAGTTGGCGTTCCTGCACTGGCATGCATGGACCAGGGACTGGATGCAGCGCTGGATGCTGAGACGCCGACTCTCCTGAGGACTCTTCGAGGCCTCCCCGCTCTGGCTGTTGCTGTCATCGTCAATACCCAGACCCCACTTCACCATCTGGTGTTCATGGCCCTTAGTGTTGTAGCAGTTAATGCACAGGTCATAGTCCTGATGACACAAGGAAACACGTTTTAAGTGAGGCGGAGATCTGAGCTTTCATTCAATCTCTAAGCCCTGAAACTAGATAAATATCTGACATATTAACCACAAACTTTTCAGCATTTTATTGGGATTTTATCTGGCAGACCAACAGAAAGCAGAACATAACTGTGAAATGATGACAGACTTTAATTTTCATCCCTGCATAAAAATGTATCAATCTGTAGTGTAGGTGACTAAATCTGATACAGGAGGTCAGGGTTGAGTCAGGAAAGGTACAAACTGCAGTATGTCAGCGGTTATGACCTGCTGTGGCGGCCCCTGAATAAAAGAGCAGCCAAAGGGACCCATTTAAATCTGTAAAATAATGCAAACACTAGAGCATGTCAGCTTTCCAAGACTTATTGCAGATTTTACAGCTTGGTTTGAGTCTAGACTTTGACTAGGCCATTCAAACATAAATACTGATTATCTTGAGGAATTTGGTGAGTTAGGAAATTTGGATCTACTGATGTTATTCTGAGGTATCCCAGTTTACAAACTGATTACATTAATTGTTTCCCTTCCATCTCATTGTTCTGTTGATCTATCACTTAAAATCCCCGTACCACATAAAAAAAGTACTTTTAAGTAATATATTTTCTCAAGTCTAAGAATTATGCAAAGCTTTGTAAAGGTGAATGAAGGTCTTACCTCACAAACAGTGCAGTGCCAACGAGTCTCCACATGATGCTTGCACTCGTTGCAGGTGTAGACGAAGCGGTCCTGGCCCTGGTTGTGCAGCTCCACCAGCATGCACATGGAGCTCCACTTGCATCTCCTCAGCGAGCTGAACTCCCAGTGCTTGTCTCGGGCCAAAGTCAGAAAGGCATCACGCCCATCCATGAGGTCACAGGTCAACAGAGGGTCAGGGTCCATGATGGGTGGGAGGGTGTTGATGACTGGCCCAGAGTGGAGGTGGATAACAAAGAAGACCTGGAGGGAAAACAGATACGTCAGCATCTAATAAACTACTACAGCTGGTAGGCTGAGCCGTTGCTTGGATCATATTTAGGTCACGGGTAGAACTGTAGGTTTCCCACCTCCTTATGTTTCTCCATGGTGGCGTAGAGTTTTTGAGACAGATCATTGGCTACATTTGGCATCCCAGGCTTCTTCTTATTGGCTCGGCTGATGCTGCTCTTGTTCTTATTGGTTTTCTTATTATTCTTCTTCTTGGCATTCTTGCTGTCTGCCTGGACTCCCTTGAAGGGTAAACGTAAACATTTAGAGAAGCAGAATCTGCACAAGAGCTGAACTATGATTAAAGGGTAAACTTCTGGTTTTATGTCAAGCCTTTCTTTAAAACAAAGATCATGAGCCATACCTCTGTTGTCTCAGAGGAGGCAGTGTTCTCCTCCTTCTTCCTCTCCTCCTCCTCCTGCTCCAGCTCTTTAATACTCTCCTCAAGCACATTCGGCCAAAAGTCGCCCTCAAAGTACGGCAGCTCGTTGGCACTGGTAAGCCGGTCTTCTGTCGCCTGCTTGAAAATGTCCTGAACAAAAAACAAAACTCTTACTCGGGCATTGAGATGGTGACACATTATTCCCAGACTGAATGTATAACTGAACGCAACATAAAAATAATGCTTGATAAAATGTTATTTGCTTTCTGTACAATTTCACAAACATTTAAAAAACAAACAACTCTGAAGGACTAAACATTTAGGCCCATCCTAGCAGCATTTCCATACATCATTTTTTTATTTTGTCATATGAAATTTTATGTCTCCAAGTGAGGATTTTTATATTTAGCAAACATGACGGTGTTCTTACCTTGTAATCATGTATGATCCTCTCTGCAAAAGCCTTGTCCAGCATCTTCCTGTACCACTCCTGCAGCCTTTTGGGCTTTGGGATTTTCTGATCCGGAGGGTGGCAGTGGAAAATATAATCATCTCCTTCACTTGGGGGGCATGCCCAGATGTGGCCCATTACATACCTGCACACACACACAAAAAAAACTATGAGCCACTTGGCGACCGGAGGAATAATTCAGCCATCCACTCATATGTTTAATGTAAAACAATAATAAATAAAATGTAGACTTACCCAAGTTTCTTCACATATTCCAGGTAGCCTATCAGGATCTCATGGTACACTGCAGTCCTCAGACCACGCGGCTTGAAGAAGTGAACACTGTCGAGGTATGATATGTAAACCCGTCTGAAAGATAGAAACCAGGCAACGCGTTATAAAAAACTACATCACACAAATAAAAAAAATGAACTTTTTTTCTATTTTCTTTCAGCTTTAACATCACCTTGTGTTTGGAAAGGGGCAATCTGAGCCGTACTCCTGAACATGCATGCCGAAGAAACAGACGTCCACGCCGTCGATTTCCTCAAACGCAAAAAGTGCTTTGGTTCTGTAAGGGAAGCTCGCCACCATCTCACCTGAGTCTACAAACCTGTGGGTGCAAAGTGAAAACCTTAGCTATAACAAACCACACTTTATCAGATTTAAAGTGGGATGTAAGGTACAGATACCAGGTGTAGAGCATCTTACCTAGACTTCATGCCAGGCTTGACATCAACAGTTTTGTCAGAGCTAGCAACAACTCGCACAAACACTTCACCAGCTTCTGGGTGGTTCTGCCTTTTCAAGTACTTGTTTACTCTGTCCTCGATGTACGTCCCCAGCCTCGTAGTTTGCAACCCTGATGAAAATAAAAGCATGGTTTTAAAATGTATTTAGATTAAATCCATTCACCTAGATAAAAACAAAGAAAAGTGTTAGCATTTTTTACTTACTTTTCGCTGAGAATTTGTTTTCCTTTCTCGTTTTTCCAGATTTTCTCAGGCAGTTGTCACAGACAAAACTGGAAAGAGATTAAAAATGCAACAGTCAATCTGTAATCTGCTGGTTTAGCATCATCTCCAAGCACCTTCTAGGTCTCTGCTGAACAGAGTCAGTTAAAAATCATCATCATTTACTGTTGGGGTGGGATATTTATTATTGCTCTAGCCTCAGCCTCGGAATGGGGAAAAAGCCAGAGCATAAATTATAAAAGCTGTAGACGCTGTAACAACATAATGACCCCTTAATGACCCCATAGCATGATGCTGACACCACCATGTTTTGTTGAGGGGGGGTTAACAGACGCACAAGAGGTTTCAAAGTAAAATGAGGTTATGACTCATGCTAATAATGCTGTATTGACCTCCAGATACTAAAAAGTTTAACTGTTATTGCTACTTTTCTGTTTCCATAAGAACATATGTTGTTCATACAAACTCAGGACTCACCCAGACGGCCAAATGACGTCGTAGTGCAGTACACAGATCTGATGCATTTTTCTTCCACAATCTTTACATTCAACAAACCTAAAAACAGACAAAGAAGTTTTGTTTTCACAATAGATTATCTCTGGAATCACTCAAACCCTAGTGAGCTTCCTGAACTGCCCACAGTAAACTCACGGTTCAGGGTCCAAAGTATCGTTTTTCTTCTTTTCAAACTGATCTTTAGATATTTTGCTGCATGAAGGAGAAACAACAAACATATATATGTATTAATGCCAGGTCGTACAACTCAAGCAAATAAAGCTTGATCCCTGGCAAGTTTTTGAGCAACTTACGTCTGCGGTTGCGCCGGGTCGTCGCCCAGGTTTACGCTGTTGCCCTGGATCTCATTGAAGCACTTCTCACAATAGTGATACCTGTCGGCAATAAGGCCATATTTGGGTGAACTGCAGCCAGCACACACAGTAGCAGCAAAGGCAAACCGGCGTACGGGTGGGAGAATGCAGAGCGAATGGAGCACATGGCAACAACCACGGACCAAGCATGGGCGGATAGACGGACAGATAGATAAACGGACACACACACACACACAAGCAGAGGTACAGGTTAGTCACAACTGAATTGGTCAGGATTCAGCCTTTCATTCAAACTGGAGCTATGATAATGTGGGAAACATGCTAAAAAGGCTATGTTGATGAGAGAAAATGATTCACAATGGAAATTACATTTCAAACAGCATGCTGGCTGAACAGGCAAACTTTTACAGTAATGGTTTACGACATGGCAGCATGCACAGGAGACGCTGAGAATGGATGTGTGGGAGGAGGCGCCATCAGACGATAAATTTGACAGCATTTAAAACAAAACCAACATAACCACATTTATATCTATTTCAGGTTAAACCAAACACCTTTTATTATTCATGTAGCATTTAGCATAGATTGACAAAAATGGATCCATAATCTGCTAAAACTTTGATCAATGACTAAATCGGATTAAAACACCATGGGATTAATGATTTATCCTTTTAATATTTGAGAAATTAAAGCTATTAGGATGGAAGACATTTAAGCATTTGCCAGAGTAAAAAGGTGCAGTAGCACAAATAGACCAGAAGGGGGTGCTTTGGTGGCAGATCTCTGTAAAAACCAAACCTCTGACCTGACGACAAACTGATGAGGAACAATGTCTGCAACACCATTAATGAAACCAGGTGTTGGATGGTTTAAAATAGCTTCTTACAAAATGTTACAAAGATCCAGATACCATCTCCTAAAGCACCCCCAACCTGTGTGATAATATCTTCCTCAGTATTTGGGATATTTGCTGTTACCTGTTCTGGTAGCTGTAGTAGGTGCTGTCTCTGGAGATGGTACACAACTGTTTGCCGTAGCAACAAAGTGTCTGAGGCGAAAACTCATACTGTTGAATAAAAAAAAAAAAAAAAAGAAGAAAGATTAGCATCCTCTCTACTCTGAAAGAGTTCATCTGTAGACATACAGACAAATGTCAATATCTACAACGATACAGTTTTAAATTAGTAATCCGGTATCTAAGTTAGCATTCATTTCATTACAAACTGACGGAAAGATCATTAATAATTACCATTTCCAAAACTTGTACAGATTCCTTTAAAAATTGTGGGAGTTTATTGGTAATAGGTAAAGAAGTACACTTTCTCAACTAGCAAAACGTTAATCTACAAAACCATTAGCAGTGCTGGGTAAAAGCAAAAACATCTTTGAGTGGTAAATAAATGTTAAAGTGGTATGAAAATAAAGCTCTAAGGTTGAAATCTGATCAACATCGTGTAGAAATGCTACAAAAATGGGGTCCCCATTTACTTGGATAACATGTATTGTCCGTTTTAATGGATTTTCCTTTCAGTTTCTCTGTAACACAAATTGTTCTATTGCTAAACACTAACCTACATATCATTGAAATGTTCCTATTTTGGCCAGACTACAACTACTGACAAAAGCAGTGCATTACTGCAAAGTAGAAGGAAAATCATGAATCTTTTTGATAGAAATCTAAAGCTCACGTTTAGCTTACTGTAAGTCAGATAGGATGGGAATCTATTTTTATGTCCGTCTCAGATTTTCTACTAGATAGCCATTCTGAAAACAGTACATGCTATAATGTAAACTGCTCCACTGCAGCTGTAGCTTGATGTTTATGGTAGTTATGGTGCTGCAAGGTGAACCTTTATTGCCTCTAACTGATTTCCCTCCATCACTGCCATGTGTTTAGCTCTATGCATCTTCCTATCAACTCTCGCCAGGTTATCTGTCGCTATCAAAAAGGCATCCAACAGCATGATGCTGCCACCACATTTTACTGTGAACCAGATCTGCTTTTCAGTGTAAGAAGCTTTAAGGTTCTACATGTTTGTGGTTCATCTAACAGAAAACCTTTTTAATCACGTTTTTGTGTCATCTACTTTCTTTTAGTAATGCCTTTTTGTGACCACTCAGATGTACTACTTTATACTGAGTAAGTTTAAGGGAAGAATCGGTACTTCTACCACCAAAACTGTAGTTCTTTTCAAATTTTGAAACTTGTTTGAGTACAAGTTTTCAGCTGTTATAGTCTCACCTTCCTGCCACAGCAGTAGCCCAGACCCTGCATGACGGGATCAATTTCTGCTTCAAACACCTCGGCCAGCTTGGTGCAGTACTTGTAGACGCGTGACGTTTTACGGTTGTACAGCCAGGCGTTGTTGAACATGAGCCAGATGTCGTCCACGTACTGCCATGGCTCCTGGTACTGACCCGTGTCTAGCTTACGCTTGATGGTGGACAAGTCAATCGGATTCTTCACGATATCAAAGTAGTCCTGCAGGAAGAGGTTGTGTTTACGGTTCTGTTAACGCTGGATGGTTCAGAATAAACGAGTAAAAAAACAAAAAAACAAACAAAAGAAGTGTTGATACTTACAGGAATACCGAGCACCATGGGGTCTACAGGTTGTCTGAAGGGCAGGGACTCGGGGTCTTGCCTGTAGAGGGCCTCCAGGGTAGGCATCAGAGCTTGTCTGAGCTCCTCTGGCTTGAAAACTATATGAACAACATCTCTTTAGTGAAACTGAAGATCAACTATTTCCTTTAGTTGGTCTAAAGCATTTAAGTGCAAAGGTTCCAAATAAATAAATAAATAAATCAGCTTTTCACGTTTGCTTAATTTGACATGCAGACAGACCATCTGGGACTGGATCAAACTTCTAAAGTTTCTTAAGAGCCGTTTCACAGATCCAAAGCTGTGTTTTTAAGACTGATCTGTTTAGTGCGGCACTGTTTTCTCCAGGTTTGATCAGTGAAAGTGCTGCATTTTCAAATAAAGCAGTCCATATTCCTTAAAATATAATAAACTTGTTAGCAAACGGTTAAATGTTGTTCACTCCTATCAGTCAGTAGGGTTCTAATGTTACAGAGCAAAAATAAAAAGGTAATAAAAACATTTTACTTCCGTAAAACCTAAAAGTGTGTTAATGTGTCTCAGACAATGTACTCCTCCATTAAGAAATTAATTTAATGTTTTTACTCTTTATGCTATTTTCACCCTACAGAGAAAGTTTTCCATTAGCTTTAGCTGGACTGTAAAATCTCCCCATCTATGACCAATTAGGTGCTTGGAAGTGGAGAAACGGTTTAGGTTGCCTGTTCACTGACAAACACAGGTAATACTGTCTACATCCGGTACCTTGGTGGGTTTTAGTTACATCAAAAGTATTTGAAGGACCTTAATAAGAAAATGTTACTTTAACAGTTCTTCACAATCTTTATCCGTAGGCAAATGTTCATAACAGAAACCAGCGACATGATTTGATGAAATCACATAAAATGTTTTTTTTCTTATACTTAAGAGCTACTAGCATGCACTGACGAAAACAATCTTCAATGTGGAAGACGAATGAACGAGTGGAGAACACTAAAAGTCAGCCCTTTTTAGTAGCATTAAAATGTTTTGGTTTTTTTAAGTTAATTGAAAGAAAACATTTCCCATGACATGTCTGTGGTTTATTCAGGCTGCTAAAAAGCCAGACCTTCAGCAGACAAAGGAAAGGCAGAAACTGTTTTACACCGAAGCTGATATTTTACACTTGTGGGTTTCCACGTCTGTGAGTCAACATGGTAAATTTAGAAATGTTTGGAAAGCCCAGACTTAAGGTCAGATCTACATTTTCTATAAAATAAATCCAAAAGGCTGTATTTTAGTTCTTGTAGCCTTAATCACTAAGTTTAACACCTCATTTCATGACAGAGTCACAGACTAAGCAGAGCTTCCATATCCATACTGTATCATATGTAATATTTTAGACACAGAGCCCTACTGCAGAACGTCAACACTGTTTGTTAAAAACACTGGAAAAAAGGTTCAGTCTAGAAATGGGGGCTCTAATAATTTTAATGTAGAATCCAATCCAATGCGTTGCTGGAAACTTCTTCATGCTGAACTAAAATTCAACTTCATATCTAAACTACTTTTATATTTATGTTTTCCATTCAACGCCCTCGCACAGTGCAGGTGTTTGACATGGCTTTTGTTGAGGAAAAAAAAAATTAATGACAATCTATAATAGGAAGGCTAAAAAAATATTCTCTTCTGTCTTCTGATGTTTTAGTTAAGGTAAAAAAAAAATATACAGAATCAGCAAAGACAAGTCAAAGCTTTACCAAACACAGGAGATGAGAAACCAGACAAAAACATGTTGATCAGTGCATGTCTAAAATACTACCAAAACGCATCAGTTAAAAACTTCAACAAATAAATCCTTAAAGTGGAATTAGTGGCCTTACTTTTCTTGCGGTTCTGAGCAGTCGATGTGCTGTTGGATGCACTATCCTCCTCTTCTTTGGGTTCTACCTTCACCTCCGGCTTCTTGTCTTCAGTCTCCATTGGTTCCTGCTTTGGTTCTGCTGCATCTGTTTCCTCCTTCTTCACCAGGGGGGGTTTGGTTTCATCATCCTGCTAAGAAAAAGGAAACAAAAAGTCACATTTAGATTTGTAGCTGTACTCCAAAAAAAAACATATTTTTGTTTTGTCCTGAATCCAACATGATGTGTATACCTCCATCTTTACATCATTTTGTTTCTTCCCTGACTTGCTGTCCTCTTCCTCCTCTTCTTCTTTGACTTCAGATTTGACTTCAGAGCTGCTCATGTCAGGCAGGGCCTGCTGGGAGCTCAGCTCAGCCACAGAGCCAGGGGTCGGCACTCTGTTATCGATACCAGCTGCAGCCTGGGATAACTTCAACGAGTCAAACAGTCACAAAATAAACATCTTATTAAATAAAAATGAATCGTGAGGCAAAATAAAAAAGAAATAAAACAACCAGACAGGAACTAGACTCTAAATCAGCGTAGATATAAGCCAGTGTTTAGCACTCAGGAGACAAGGATCTCACCGGTGTACTAGGGTGCTGTGGCTGCACAGAGGTGGGCTGCTGCATCTGGCTGGGGGGTTCAGATGGTGGCTGCATGGGGGTCAGAGGCTGGGAGGGGTCTGGAGGAGTGTTCATGGTTGCAGAAGGACGAGGAAGGCTACTTGGAATGTGGGTGGGGGTGGAGGAAGGTCCTACTGTGGATCCAGGAGTGGAAGGCTGGGGTGGCACCTGGGTCTGGGAGGGGGCGTGTTGCTGCTGCTGCTGGCTGACGTTGGGTGGAGGGGGGGTGCCCCGGTTGGGCTGGGTGGAGGGTCCGGAGGGAAGCTGGGAGCCCAGTGCATTCAGAGGAAGGTTAGAGGTTTGTTGCTGGAAAAAGTTGGGCAAACTATTAGCCTGGTGAAACATTAATAAAGCAGACAGACGAAAATACCAGGATCACACAGAACAACTCCCACCAAAGAGACCGTTTGGTTTGGTTTTTTTACAATATTAAAGATCATCTCACCTGTGCAACAGCAGCCTGTGGCATAGTCTGTCCCATGCCTATATTCACATTCATGGCTCCACCTGCAGCACCAGGATACTGACCCTGCTGCAGGTACTGGCCTTGGGAGGCTGGCTGAGACAGCATGTTGTTAGCATGATTACCCATCATGCCTTGGTTTGGAGGCATCCTTGATGGGGACATGCCCATCTGAACAGGGGTAGAGATGAAGCAAACATCAGAATATTGAGCAGGCTTTTTCTAGAAAATGGTTTTTATTCATACTGAATCTAGACCATAATTCTGTGACATGACTGTTGAAAACATTGGTGAAAAACACCGAGGAAAAAATGCATTATTACAATACAAAGATAGAAAAATGACCCTATTGAGATGATCTCTTTTTTTTTTTTTTTTTTAAAGGGGTGAAATGGCTTTAAATCGTACAATCATCACAATGAATTACTCATCAGATCAGTGTTCAAAATAAACAAAAATAAATAAACGAACTTTCTAGGAACGGTTTTCCTGATGCCTCTTAAGTTTGTCCGGCGTTTCAAGATAGTTTAATGTGTTTTATCACGTTTTTTAAAGTACTGCACAAGTCTTAAAATATAAATCACGCTGTAAAAACATAAAACTTAAACATGGCAAAAGATCCAATCTTTTAGTGCACTTATTCATTTAAGAAACAAAGAATTCCTACATTGAGGTTTCATCTCTTTTTTTAGCATATTCAAAAATAAAATTTGTTCCTATTTTAGATAAACAAAGCCTTTAATAATCTTACTACAACTAACCCATAACATTTACTTCTTAAGATGATGAGTATGATCCATTGTGCAGATGAGGTTGAAAGCAGCTTGCCACCATCAGTGAGGTGAGTGTGTGTATGAATATAAAGCACTTTGGAGTCCGCTGACTTTAAAAGGTGCCATTCAGGTACAGGCCATTTGCCATTTCTTCATCTACTGCTGGAACAATTTTGAAGTAAATTAAAGTACTAGGAGTTTGACAGCCTTTATTTAGCCAGCATTTAACACAGCATCACCTGAAGTTCCAGTAAGAGCTTAAAGTGTTGAGTGAAACCTCCTGTTCTGAGGCTATAATATGATTTTGCACATCTTATATCACAGGGTTTCATAAATCTACTCTTGAATGTAAAAAAAAAAAACCCCATCATGTATTAAAATGGTTTTAAAATGTGATTTTAACACCATGTTCCTGAGAGCAACAAAAATGTTTAGGGGAAAAAAAAAAGAGAAAGGTAACCAATCTCACCACTGGAACAGAGTTCATGTTCATCTGCTGTGGATGGCTCATCGGGGAGGGAGCCCTCGCTCCCATGGGTGCCTGAGGCATCTGCGTGTTCTGCATCGCCATTGGGTTAAATTGATTGATTCCTGTGGGAACAAATTTATATACAATTACATACCTCTTCAGGGGAATCGATGTAATTTAATATTTCGATGCCCAACTGAGGCTGCCAGAGGCATTAAGCGAAATGAAATAAAGAGACGTTCAACAATCTAACAGGCAAGATCACTTTTTACCCATGTAGAGTTTGCACTAATTATTTATCAACATATATGACAGCTAGATCTTACAAAAGGGGTAAAACAGAAGTCGTTTTTTTCCAAAATGTCCCCTGCTAAGGATGATAAGACATACCTTGATCCACCTGCATACGGCTCATCATCTGATTTGGCAGGTTGGGCATTGATGCTGGCCCATCTGCAAGAAGCCAGAATACAAACGTGATTTAATACAATTTGCTTTTAGTAAATATAACCAATGTGAGTAGTTTATAACGTAGGTCTTATGGGTGATTGGTACTAACTTGAAGGTCGAACCGCCTGGGAGGGGCCCATGCTGTTGGGCTGAGCCATACCAGGCTGCTGGGGCCCAGCCGTCCCCATGAGGGGCTGTTTCTGAAGCCGTGAGCGTCTCTTTTCCTCCAACTCCTTTTGGATCTTGTAAATTTTTTCGGCCAGGAAATGGTAATATTCATCCTATAAAAAAGGATAATTAAACCATGAGTTCATGAAGAGTGTAAAAGAAAATCAATTATTGAGTTGTTATGATACATAAAACAACTAGGAGCATTGGCTCTATTTACCCTGCTGTTTGCTGACTCGTACATATCTCCCTCAACTTTGCGAGCATAAGCCACCAAGTTCTCCATCCGCCTGTCCTTCAGTGCTGCAGGGTCCGGAGTGGGAAATATGGCTTGTACTCTGTAGGAGAAAAAAGCTGAACTTACCAGCTGAACCTTTAGGTTTCTAAAGGCAAACCTGCTTAAATGTTGGACTTACAGTTTGTGCACCAGGTGGGTGCGGAGGTCCTGAGTCACATGCTCATGCCAGGCCTTTCTCACCCCTGTGGCAGACAGAGGGGTGGCAGCAGGCAGGTTTCCCAAACCTTCTACTACTGATCCATCTGACAGCAGCTGACTGTAAGACAGATAATGAGCGCAATTTTTTTTATGTTAATAAACATTTCATTTTTACAACAAAAAAAGATGGACATCAATGTTTAACCATGAAAAAAATTCTAATGAGGCTCACTTGTTGAGCGTAGAGGTGAGAGAGGAGTCAGAGTGCAATCCAGTATGGTCTGAGGAATGGCCACCGAGGCCTCCTGACATCTGGTTCATCTGGTTAGTGACTAATAAATGCACATTAACAAAAGTTTACCTACATGCACAGTGACTGCAAAGTCTTAAGAAAAAACTAAATATCATTATTTTATACCAAGCGGGTTCATATTTCGTAGCTGGTGCCCCTGCGGGTTCTGCTGAGCTGGACCCTGACCCTGGATCTGAGCAGGGGACTGGTTCCCATATGGAAGGCCTAGGGCTGCATAGGCCCTCTGCATAGAGCTGGGGTCGATGTGAGTAGGAGTAGTATTGATGGCTGTGGCACTGGGCTGGCCCGGTCCGACTGTACTGATGGCGTTCTGCAGGCCGGCTCCAGGAGAACTTAACATCGCTGGATAGAAAAGGACACACAAGTTATTTAGTAGAAATGCATAAAAAAAAAAAAAATAAATGACAGCAATTAGGCAATATAGATGTTATGGTTTAATGTGTGAACTTGTTTTCTTTTTTTTTCTTAACTACTTAAACATCAAAAATAATCTTGGTGATTTATAACTTCTAAAAAATGTATAATTAATTAGCCATTTAAAAAGAAAGAGCAAAATTCAGAAAATGGCAGCTGTGGCACAGCTCATGTAAAACCTGTGTGCTGCTCCCTGCTGTGTTGATTGCTGACAGTGAGCATGCTGCCTCTTTGGGGGATTTAAACCTGTCATAGTGGCTTTTAACCAATTAGAAAGCATGCTGTCCTGAGACCCTGCCCCCACTAATAGCAGAGGCACAAAGCCCCTCCCCCGGGTGTCACATTACAGCCCTCCCTTTCTAGAGGAATCCTCTCACTGTCGGAGCTCCAAGCTAAGCGAGCCAGCACAGACGTGCAGCAGGAAAAACACAACCTGCAGGTGGCACCACTTCATGCTACACTCACACACTTCCTTGACGCTCATTGCCGTTTGTTTGGCACTTCTTAAAATGTTCTCATAAAAAGCAACAAAGCAGATGTTTCAGGAGTTACTTACGCTGCTGATTTCTCTTATCACTTGCATTTTTTAAAGGCAAGCAAACTGGGCAGTCGTGTCGTGTACAGTTCTTCCAGTGGGAGATGATCTGTCTGGATGATGCACAGTGAGCCACTGAAGGAAAAATGAAAGCAAACATTAACCCTCAGCGAGGAGCGTAGACTAACAACATATATGGAGACAAAAATAACAGAGAAAAAACAACCGTGCTGGAATAAAAAAAGAACATTACATGAAATTATCCATTTTAATGAATTAGTTAACATGTAAATAAATAAAATATCATTTTAATTTATTTTCAAAAATGGTCTAAAGTTCACAAATGGCGAGTGCCTGATGGAAGCTGCTGGGGACCAGTGCAAACAAATTAAATGTAAAAACAACCCTCCTTACAGCAGTTTAAAGCGATTAAATTAATGTTTGCTCATGTTGTCTGTCACCAGGGTTCAGCCAGTCAGCTTAGGGTAACTGGCTCCACTAAAGCAATAAAACACAAGGATACAACCTTTCTGTTTTATAAAGCAGTGTACCTGAATGGAAAACACTGAAAAAAAACAAAAAAAACACATCCGTCCTCATAACAATGTTTTACATGACGATGACTTTTAGCATTTTCTCCAATCAGTTATAAAAAAATTGATCAGCAATGCTGTTATGTATTGTATTAACACCTGTATAATTGACTCATCCCTGCATTTCCACACGGAGAAGACAACTTACTGAAGTTCTGGACTGAGAGTCGGGAAAGGGAAAAAAATGGACTTAAATGACTTTGAATGTGGCGTAGTTTAGTAACAGAGCTGCGTCGCAGACAGGCTGCACTGGAAGACACTTCTGTTAACTGAGATGAAGAAACTGAGGCTTTTTTATTTATTTTTTACAGCAGCAACATCCTCTTAAGCAGAGGAGCCAAATAGAATAGAGATGAGTGGAGGTACTTTTCCTTGGAGGCAGAAAACACAAATAAATGAAGAACTTTGCCCACTTATAAGTAATCCTAAAGATTTCAGCTGATGTCAATGAATTCTGATGCTTCAGATTATCTTAAAAAGGTCAATGAGGCTCATTTATCTGGAGCACTGAAGCAGCACACCTTTCAAACAACATAAACTGATGGTATTTGTTTAATATAAGTTTAAGATACATCTACTATTATACTAATTAATGCAAGAAATTCCCCCTCAGCTCACGGCTCAGTTAGTTACTAGACAGTGAAGCACCCCCCTCCATTACTCGTCTGTTTAGATATAAAAGCACTGATGGCTCCTAATACAGGAAGGAACCTGTACCAACCAACCCACAAATATAAGGGATCAGATAAGATGCAAAGAAACCAGAGAGACAGAAAACGTATAGGCCAGTTGAGGATTTCATCTCCATCAACCAGATCCTTGTTTACAAAAAATATAAAAAAATATTCATGTTGGTTTTGAACGATTATTTTAAGTGTAGCACGATCCTTCATTTGTCCATCAGTCGTAATATTTATTTGGTGGTCTTCTAGAACAACCTTAGCTGACCTCCTGGGTCAGCCACCTACCAGAGGACGTTAATTTCAGTCACCATACCCAGGATGATTTATTTATCATATGACTGCAGGCAAGAGTTGGAACATAATCCTATCCATAAACTGTGATCTTTGGTGTTTGGCTAAGCACCAACAAAATAAGGCAGTGGTCATATTAGTGGAGACAACTGCTGTGTTTGATTTCAGGGGCTGCGTCTTCTAAGGACCCGGTCTACTTGGGACTAGGTCCTTCGAATGCCGTTAAAATAAGGAGGCCGGAAGACTCAATGCTCTAGATTCAAACAGGTACAGACTTCTCTGGGTTTTACCGCCCCTCACGCTCTGTTGCCTAACAACTGTGACAGTTGATACCCAAATCAGACAAAGATTGGATGCTGAATCACTTACTAATGTTCAATGTTTCATTGTTGAAGAGCTTCAGCAGCAGAACCAACATCAAATATATAACAGATCTGTTGTTCACACACTGACCAGATATTGGAATCTGTGCTTAAATATCAGCATAACCCATTTGCACAGTCACAGAATAAAGCCTTTCAATAAAATAAACATTACCGTCACATATCTGATTCCATAACCTTTTAAAAAATAGATTTTCATTAATTTCAGAAGGAACTATTCACTTAATTTTATTATACTAAACCGCATTTCCAATATTCACCACTGTTTGTCGCCATTTTCCCTTTCCTCTGTCTTTTTTTTAACTCGCAATTAACTGCGGGAAAACCAAGGCTGCGTAGGATACACGGGACCCATCCTTCAAAACGGGCCGAATGAAGGCTGCATTTCTCGGCTGCATACGAAGGAGTCTAGCAACCCGAACAGGCCGAGGCGCGGCGCTATGACGCAACCGGCCCACAAATCCAGCCTTCGCTGGATGGAGCCGCTGAATCTGAACACAGTGAAAGTCTACATCCATCTATCCACCTTCTGCTTCATTTCAACATCACTTCTGAACAAGACTTTAAGATGTGAAAGGAATGGAGCGACGTTTGTCTGAATCTGCTCTGAATGTCAACTACCCAGTCTTCTCTTTAGTGTAGATGCTGTAAGTTAGGGAAAAGAATGCAAAGACTGCTCATCTTAGTATCAGTATTAATGTCAATAGAAAAGGATGCTTAAAAAAAGCTTTTTAAGAGAAGCAACTTTCTTCAAGATGTAGAGTAGCTATGTAGTTAGCGAAGTAGTGAAAAGAGAGCACAACTTTCAGGTATTAACAGGAAGGTTCATTAGCCGCGCTTCCATCCAAATGTGACACGAATTTTGAGCCAACTTTTAAAAAGTTGAAAAAAAGGAAATACAAATTAGATACGTTTCAGTTCATTGAAGCAAATTAACGAGGAGATAAAAAACGTAAAATCATCATACATTGAAGTTACGGTTAGCTGTAGTAAACACGAAGAAGAGTTGGTATGCAAGCGTGAACCACAGACTGAGGTTTTAATAAGTGTTGCAATCAGGCAAGTTTTAGTGTGTTAGTTAGTCTTAGTAATGGTTTATGCCATCCGGAGACATCGAAAGAGAAATTTGATTCTAATGTTGCATTCAGGGCGGCAGAAGTGGTGGAAACGAGCTGATAAATCATGCGAGGTAAATATTTGCTATGTCAGAACCTGAAAAACGTGTTTCCACCTCTTCTTCAGTTCATTTACACTATTTTTGAAAATGCTAAAAAACACCTCAAGCGAAAATAAAATATTTTTTTGCAAAATACGGTAAGTTTATTCAAATGTTTCTGTTTCCATCAAGCTCCTAATGTGACTAAAAGCTCATATTTGATGCTAACCAAAGTTTATATCACAGCTAAATAGCAGTCTGTTATTTCTTTTATAAATGATTAAATATTGCTTTTATTGCTGTCCTTCATTACTCACCCTGGCAGGACTTGCCAGCCTGGCAGTGAGTCATATGGTTGAGTACGTTCTTCATGGTGCGGCAGTGAGGCAGGGTACAGACCCTCACTTCTCCGTTGGCCTGTTCCCTCCGTTGGCACTTGTGCGCGTGGAGCAGCAGGACCAGCTGCTGTTGAATGAGTTTTCTCTTCTCAGGGTCGGCAGTCGGGCCTCCGGATACGCCGCCGGTCCCGGGGACCATGCCCATAGATGCTACTTGCTGCTGCATCTGGGACTGCAAGCGTGGAGAAAAACAAAGTTATTGTATAGATTAAATTGTCAAAAAGGCAGTTACAGATACTATGAATCTCAAGAATTTTTTTTATTAATTAGCAGTTGTTTTGTACATTCATCGACAAAAACAGAGGAGGAAGAAACATCTAAAGAGTAAACAAGAGTAAACTGGAGATCTGGTATCGAAAAATATAGTGATAATGCATTTCATACCAATCAAAGTTATAGTTTAAATATTCCAGATAAGTTCCTAAGCTTTCTTTAACTAAAAACAACTATTACTTTAATTTTACACAATCAGCTTTGATTTATCATCCGACTACTTCGGTTTTCTTCTCCATAAATTGTAGAAATTAAATTACATATCAGCAAGACATGAAAACCAATACTTAGGTGGTATTTTTTTTTTTTTGGTCTTCTTCTTTAATGATAGAAGGAAAGCTTCAGAAACATAAGTAGGAGAGCAGGCAGCAGTTCTTGAATGGACTAAAACCCTCACCATGTTTGGCACATTCCCAGCTCCCTTTAACTCAGAAGGGAAAGGGGGCAGGTTGTTAGAAAGGGCCGTCTTGTTCTGGAGTTGTTGAGCATTGACCCCCGCTGTCCCCATCTGCTGCACCCCGGCCTGGCCGTACTGCTGTCCGAACGGAGCTCCAGACATCGACATCTAAAGGAGGTAAAATGACAATGGATGGTCAGAGGATGAGTGTGAGGATATTGCAGCTTCTGATTTCCCATCCAAATATCTGACCACAACTCAATTTGGGAGCTTGGCTGGTGTTTGCGCTTAACGATATCATAGCAGATTTAAGAGATCTGGGGATAGCTTCATTTACTCAAAGTGCCAAATTTGTGAGTCATTCAAACTAAGTGGCATCAAGTTGGACTAATCATCCATGACCAAATGTTTCTCCTCTCTGGTATGCTTCTTGTTTCAGCAATTTATTTGGATCAGCTCGTGCATGGCTGAAAAATACCATTAGGTTTATAAGGGAGTTTATAAGTATTGCACCTTTTAGTCTGTGTTTGTTTAGCTTATCCTTAAAGGTTCAGAATGACCAGCAAGCTACAAAATTTTGCAATCCAACGTCACGACAGCAGAACCAAGATATGCAGCTAATTCTGGGTACTGAGAAGTTTGGACATTTTCTAATACGTTGAATCAGATCTACAAGTAAAGGTCTAAAATTGTGCTGCCAAGAAGATGATGCTCCTGCACTAATGCAGTTTGATTCACTGATGCATTTCTTTCTCCATCGAATCCATACCAATATCTGGGCTAAGCAATTCATCCGATACTACAGTTGAATGAATGCACTGTATACCTAGATGTAAGTGAAGGCATCAGACTTGACAAACATGGTTTTCTAAAAAGTTAGATGTGCTGTCCTCATAAAAGGTGAAGGAAAAGGAGCCAGGAGCAATAACTAGACCGTTTTAGACTGAGAAAGTGAAACTGAATTTTCCTTGAATGCCATTAGAACAACTCATAATGGTTATCAGCAGCTTTTGTGGTTCCACCTGCTTATATGCATGCTTCACAACAGCACTGTCTTCATCAGATAACAGCTGGTTTCCTGAGGTACTTTGTCTCAGTTCCTGATCAGGGAAACTGAGCTCTTGGACTGTCTGAGGTACAACCTGGTGGTGATGTTCAAGAGATGTTTGATTGGCTTTAGGTCAGGCTTAGACAAACTCTCTAAAACTCTTTCACCTGTGTCACAATCTCAGATTAGACTTGCTCTCATCTTAGTCAAGAACAGGAGTCCCAGTGGTCTGCTGGCAGTCATATTGTAGGGTTCTAGCTGTACTCATCCTGTTCTCATTCTCCTCTGACCGTACTGGGATAGAGAGAAAACCTTCAGGCAATAGCACGTATTGATGTGCAATCCTAACAGAGCTGGTCTATATGCGCAACCTCTGCAGTGCACAGGTACCACCTCCTGCTACCAGTGAGGACCTGGATAGTGGTTAAATGTAAAACTTCTGAAAAGTAGTCAAAAGGATGGAAAAAATGTCTGTGACCTCCTACAGCAAAGCCATCTCTGTTTAGGGGTTGTTTGATTGTTGCCCCTTCCCGTTATTCACAAAAGATGTAACCACAGACTGCAGTGCATCCAAATACTGGATATGTTCAAATATCATATCAGTGTTATTGAATAAGATCATATTGGTAATACATTTTTGTCCAACCCTACTCCTTTCCTTGTTAATGTCATTTATATGTATGTATGTAAATGTGTATTAAATTCCTATTTTCTAGTGAAATTAGAGCTCAAACTATTGATTGTTTTATTAATCGATTAATTTACTAGAATTTTTTCAAAGAAGTAATTCATTTAAAAATAAATACTTGGAGTGAATTAAAAGAATGTTTATTTCAAATGCTCATATTGAAAAATCCCTTTATTGGGCATGTTATATTAATCTTAAATCGTAAAAACATGAAAAAAATATATATGTACATGTATATTTTGATAATTTCCTGCAGCATATTGTCCTTTCCTCAACATTAAGATAAGACGTATTTTGTCTAATTTGAGGTTTGCAGAATCACGGTTCATAATTTTTTTGTTTTGTTTAAAGGTGTTGCTCCATTCCCATTATAATGAGGAGAAAAAAAAGGCTTTTAGCTTAGAAAGTTTTTCAGAAGTTCCCAACCTTTAAAGTTAAGCTGCTGATATTAACACCTGTGTTACATGAAATATAGGTAGTGGAATGCAGAGCATTCTTACATGTTAGCATACAGCTATTAAATATAACTGATAAAGCCCTAATTCAAGGATTTTTTTTTCTCGCTCATGTTTTACTAGTTGTGGATTGACACAGTATAAAGACTATGTTTTTTTTCTTCAATAATATCACAATTGCAAGAAAATCAGAAGCCCATGAAGCTAAAACCTAGTTTATAGATTAAATTAAAAGTAAAACTTCGCAAAAATAGGATTGTGATTTTGTTTCTAATAAACTGATTCAAAGAATTTAACAGCATTTCGCTGCTTAAATTGGCTTCTTCTGCTGTGCCTTAAGCAGCAGCCCGACTGAGCAGGCCCTGCCCAGTCTAAAGAAAAACGGTACGTGACACACGCAGAGAAAGACCAGCTTGCACAACAAATGAGTACTGCACTGCTGCCTGTCTGCCTGCCCTTCCCCCTCCCCTGCACATAAAACCCACAGATGCTTGTCTGCCTCTCATTCACACATCCAGCCTCTCTTACCAGTGGCTTCTCCCCCTTGATGAACTGCCTTTATCATAGGATTGTAGGCCTGTAAGAGGAAGGCAACGCAGCAACTGAAAGCTGCCAGTGTCTCACTGTTCTCAGCTTCTAAACCTTTTATCTCAACAAGTGCTATTAGGAAACTCTTACAATGCTATAGAAAACTTTGCATGTGACTAAAAGTGTTTATTATCTTTTAAAGTCTTTGCAACCTTATTGTCAATTTCTTATCTTTAAAATGCTTTTTAAGCCTTTAACAAAAGACAATCATTAAACCTTGCATCCATTATGCCCACACTGAACTAAACATGCAACATTTCCTTTTTGGACCATCGAAACCTTAAAAATTGTTTGGGTTAATTTTGATTTCTATGTGCCTAAAAAAATCTGTGATCTTGAAAGAAACCGAAGACAAATTAATAACTTAATAAACCTAAACATTTCAAACCTAAAAAGGGCACACAAAACACACCCAATACTTTTGTCTTTACACTTGTACATATAACATTACGCTCACCTGTTAGTATATTGTTACTGTCCAATGGTTTTCGTCCACTATGCCCCTGCATTTACCACTAATCATCTTCATTACAGCCAAGCATCCAACACCCAACCAGTTTCCTTGCCTTGCTAAAGAAAAGCATCCCCAAAGCATGATGCTGCCACCACCATATTTCAGTGGTGATTATGAGTGCAGAATAAAGAGTCCCTGGCAGTGTCTTACATGAAACCCAAAAGGTTTGGTCTCATTTCATCAGAGCTACTACTTCCATGCTCCAAGTCCTCTTAAGCCTTGTAGCACACTGTGGAGGAGGAATCTAAGGGATTTCTGTGAAAAGTGACTTTCTTTCTTAGCACTCTTACATACAGGATAGATTATTTAAATGTGGAACTAATAGATGTCCTGTCGATGGATTCATATACTGCCACTGCGCATGTCTCTGTAGCTCCCCCAGAGTTACCACTAGTCCCCTAAACCTGCTACATAATCTGCAGGAACTAAGAAATGAGTTCTTGATCCCAAGGTAGCGAGAACTAGAATAAAGGTTTTTTTTTCTCTGAGTACTCATGGAGCTCAGTTGCTGAACAAAGAGTCCTGCCCACAGCAACACAAAGACAGAGGGGGCATTTCTGAATTTGATGAGGAGAGCAAAATGCGTTTTATTACTATGAAGACAAATCATACAAATAATCATATTTTGTTCATATTGAGGTCTTAATATTCTCTCCCAGCTAAACCTCAAATTGACTATAACGTAACTGATCACCGTATGGATTCCCTCACCAAAAATAAATGAGGGAATTTCAGTTTTAAATTCAGGACAAACAGCAAGAACCTCCAGTACAGCACAGAGAACAAAATGACATTCACTGTAGACGCACGAACAAGTCTCTGTTCTCGTGGACTATGTGGCTTCCTTTAGCTGCTCCTCTGTTTAATACGCTCCTTTCCCAGCTAGTCAGGTGAAAATCCACATTTGGTGGGTTTCCAGTTTTACCATACTCAGATTATAGACTGAATAGTGCTGTGTGGTTCCATAACATAACCCTGTGAAAACTTTTTCACAACTTGATCTTCAGGATACCTTATTATGATTAATGTTCTCTATAGGAAGCAGCTTTTGAGTGTTGACTGATACTGACCCAATATGTACTTTTATTAATCCCTTTGTAGATTGTGAAAATGTAGAAAAGGCTTTATCAAGTAATATTACTCAAACACGCAAAAGGTATGTGAACTGATCCATGTATCAGGTTTTAGTGTTCTAGTATCAGACATTTTGAATGCAGGCGGATATATTCCAATATTCCTGTTCCAGCTGATATTGGATTGATTTTCAATATAAATATCAGATTGGGAAATTCCTAGTTCTCTATAAAACCTAAGACGTTTTTCCCAAACAGCTGGATTAATACTGGGATTAAACGATTAAAAAGCCACTTTAATTCAACTTTGAGGTGTGTTTTGAACATACGTGTTTGCACACTTTTATTTAGACTTAAAATTAGGAATGCAAGTTATCGATTAATTAACTCTTCGAAAATCAATTGATCTCATCAATCAACTAACCGTTAATTAATAAGCAGTCATTTCTTTAAAAAGATGTACATTTTCTCTTGTATCAAGAGAACAGTTTCATAATATTTTTATTACATTATGCTAACTTAAAAAGTAAGATATATTAAAGGGTTTACTATAAGAGTTTTATTAACTAAATAAAAAAAAAGAAGCTTTCTTACACATTTACCTTGGGAGTTTTAACCCGCAATGCATAGAGATGTAAAACTATTATTAAAAGCTGGAGTACGTCTCTCCGACATGCTGTCAGACCATTTGCCACATCTTTTCAAGAACTCGACAGTAGCTGAGATTTAGTTTGTTATCAAACAATCAGAATTGGGAAATAATTTGCTGTGCTTTTAATCAGGTGGTTCTGGTTTTAATGAGTAATGTTAAAACTTGGTTCACCATCTACACTGCTAATTAGTAGCATGTCTTCTAATATGTACCAAAGGTTTAGTGTAATGCCTTCCATTTTTCAATCATCACATCCTTGCTTTTTGAGCACAGCAGAGAAGTTGATGCTGCTATGCCATGCAGCACGGCTAAATGAGCATGATTTGAGTGATAACTTAAGGAGTTCATCCAGAGTTTATATTTATAAACAGAACCACATAAAGTTCATTCTGGATTCTTGTTGCCATTAAACAGTGAAATAATCTTGGACCGGACTCAACTAATTAATGTTTCTGCTCTTGTATGCAAGCATTATTTGTCCTGCAAATACCAGTGAGGCTCCACTTAAGAATAACAGCGGTAACACATAACCATGGTAACACTACAGCAATGTTATCAGTTTACAATTAATCCAAAGTTGTTTTTAACATCAATGATAAGAATAAAAGGGGGAATAAAAAAAATGAATGACTCCATTTATAGATTTGTTTTTAAAAATGATAGCAATTTTGTCGTTTTGTTTATTGTTTTTTTTTTACTAAGGTGATGTGTAAGAGAGCAACAGGTAAACAAATCAATCTTTGAATGACATTCTAAGGAGAACGTCATGTCTGCACAGGAAAGGAGGGGCTTGATTCATGTGGTGACGTCTGCTGCAACGATGTCAGTAACAACTAGCCTGTTGGTTTAATCTTGGCTTCCTTTCAAACCACAAAAGCCCTGTATCTCTCAGACAAGCGGAGGAACAATTTCTCACATCGAGCACTTCAAAGTGCTTGAAACTGGAGATATTCAGACAATGAAACCAGCAGAACATAACGTAAACCACCTCTCATTCAAAGATTAGCGCTAAATGTACCAAGGAAAAGGTTTTCATAGCTAATGACTCAATGAAATTTGATGTGTTTCCATGGATTCTTTAAACTTTTAAACCAATCTGTATGATTGGATTGAACTGATAGTAAAGTGTTTTGAGATGATATGTGCTACATATAGACAAATACACTTATTTGATCCTCCTCAAGGAGGCTGAGTTAGAAGAGGCAACTGCGCCTGCAGCCAACACTGAGCTGTATCTAAACATACTAATGGAAAATTTAGTGACCGAAAAAATCTTTAGTAGAAAACTAGAATTATAAAAGATCAAATTAAAAATGTATTATTTTCTACAAAAAATAATAGATAAAATGAAACTAAACCTTTGGTGCTGCTATCATAGAAACATTGAAATACAGAACCATGTTTGCAATGGATCTGTTTGACTTTCACTTCTTTTAGTAATCAAATACATTAACATTCCAATAATATTTTTATCAATTAAGATAAAACAATTATTTAATTGAGTCATTGGCTAATAATGTGCCCAACTAATGGCGTTTTTTAAACTCACCTTGTTCAGGTTTCCAGCTTGCTGGGCATTCATTGAGTGTGGTGCACCCATCTGTGGCCCTCCTTGGGTTAGGGTTTCTGCCAGCACACTTCCTCCGACACCAGGTCCAGCACCCCCTTGTGACCCTTGCATTCCCTGACCTTGGTACTGCATACCAGGCCTCCCCCGGCCTGCTGGTCCCATAGCACCATTCATGACCTGTCCTGCTTGGCCCATCACACCATGACCCTGGCTACTGTTCAACATGGCTGGGTTAAAGCCCATGGCCCCACTTCCTTGTCCAGTGGAAATGCCTCCTTTCTGGCCTTGGGGAGACTGGTGATTGGGAGAAGCCTGGCCAAGAGGACCTTTACCCAGTACAGCACCCAGCTGGCTCTGCACCATGCCTCCCTGTTGGGGACTGCCCGAATTGAGACCACCGCCCAAAATTGAGGAGCTTCCAGGTCGGAGGAGCTCAGACAGTTGCTTGTGTTTGGAAGCAGCATCAGGTAAAGCTGAGCTGAGACCAGGTGGCCCTCCACTTGGGCCACAATTTGCTGATGGTCCATTTCCCAAGTCTCCATTAAGGATAAGCTCATCAGGAAGGTCGTTTTCCAGATCAAGCAGAGACACGAGATCTAAAGAAATATAAGGGGGAAAAAAAGAATAATTAGCAGTGATTTATTAACAACATTTTTATTTAATCCTACAAAGCTACCTGATGGATAAAGCAGTTCTAGGTACAAGGAAAACAAAATACTAATAAGTAAAGAAAGAGGAGCCTGCCAATGTACTTCAGTGACTGACTGGTCATTTAATGTTTAGGTCAAGATTTGTTTTGAGTTAAATCTTTTTCCCCGTCTGATGGATCGCAACACACACATATTTGTTTCCTGATTTGTGGTTTATTTGAAAGATGTGTAGAAAAAATTACAGACCATGCTATTTGTGTTCTGCTAAAATTAATGCTAACACGAACAAATTTTTAGTCTCATTGTAAATGTCCCCCTGTCTTAAAAGGTCCATAAATGCTTTTTAATGTGTGAATAAAAAGATAAAAACACAAAAATGAAATGACATAAATGTAGCTCACAAAAGGACAAACTCAAATCTCATTCAGTTTTCTTACATGGAAATGGAGCTTATGTTGCTTTCAACATTTAAACAGAATATTTAAGGAACCCTTTGGAATGGTGCGCTTAACTTAGAAATACTATAAATATCATTTATAAAGAAGGATTAGCTGTGTTAAATACATCTATGCTGGTAATAGTCACACAAAATGTGACTTTTTCAACAAATATAACAAAGTTGTGCATTGGAACCTGTCCTTCTGTAAATAAGCACGAGTTGGAAATTAGTTTTAATAGTAATCAAGTCAAAATAGCATTGTTATAACCTTGCTAGTAAGCTGAATTGTTGCAGTATATGTGCTTTCACAAACACATGAGAATTCATCTTATACGGCTTCAGCTTCGACTGTACGTCAACGACCCAAAACAGGTTCAGCCAATCACATTGCGGTATTATGGTTTAAGGCGGGAAGTATAGTTGTAGTGAAAGCAAGAGCTACAGAGTGCATAGTCGCACCAAAATCACCTAGTGAAAATAGCCAACAGTGACATAAAAGTATCTGCTGATACATCACATTTGTTTAGTCAGAATTCACGATTTCATCTTTAAAAGAGGATATTTTTAACCCAGCAGATTTGGTCACATTTTCAGCAGACCCATAATAAATTTATGAAATAACCAAACTTTATGAATGTTTTTTG
>JAUZNJ010049517.1:0-30971 GCA_034780135.1 Jordanella pulchra
AGAGGGCTCCAGCCCAGGAGACCCACGGCGCACTCTGCTGGAAGAAAGATGGAGCGGCAGGCTCCGGATCCCAACAGTGATAGCTTTCAACTGATATATTTTGGCCTTACAGTTTCTTAGTTATTTCCTTTTCCATTTGGGTATGCAAAATAGGCGAGGATTACTTCATATTAGGTGGAGGTTATGAGATTAAAAGTAGATCCACTACTTACACTGACTTAAAATAACTCTCTGGCAACAATAAAATTAAACAGCACAATTTAATTTCCTTCTAATTATGTGCTTGTAAAAATAGTATGAATAAATCAGCTTTCAGGGCTGCACATAAAATATGTGTATTGGTTTTTTTTTAATAGATAATGAACTTTGGCGCAAAAACTAAAAGTTGTGGTTTGTCCATATGTGGAAAATCTAAGGAATTCTCTGTTGGCCTATTCCTGGTAATAACTGTAAATTTTTCTAATCTTTATTTAATGGAATTGAACGCGTTTCTACAAAAATGTTTCGATTTTTAAACAGTTTCTATCTGTATCAATGAGTTTAGGAACTAGGGGAATAAAAGAGTAAATTACTTTTAGAACCAAAGCGGCAATGCTAAAACTGTCCAAACCAGGAGAATAGATGTAAGAAAAAAAGAGAAAAAAAAAAACATTGTCTGGTATTTCTATTGGGTTATTTTAATAACACAAATGACAGCAGACAGATCTGATAACAGCATAAGTCTCACTTCCAGATTCAATCTCAAAACATGTTTTAATCCAATCTCACAAATCCTCAGATTTGCTAAATATTGTACTTTTCAAGTCAATATTGAATCAGACAATAAAAGGGATTTTATTTTACATTATCAAAGCATACAGAACTATATTGATAGATATAATTTTCAGATCTACACAGACGCTTTGATAGATTCAGATGAGAAGATGGGAACTACATTTATTATTTTAAATTCTTGGTAAAAATGAGCAATAATAGACTAATAGTCTAAACACAAAAAAATAGCAACATTGTAAGCAGTAAAGGATTAAAGTAAAGTAAAATAAAGTAAATAATTATTGCAGAGTTTGCAAACTCCTATTTTGGACAAGCATTCTGTATATATTCAAAATCAATGTCATGATTTCATTTTTTTTTTCGTTTTTATTTATTATTACTTTTTTCAATTTTATTTTATTTTACTGCCAACTGATATGTTTTCTGTCTTAAGTGGAAGGATATGTAAACTTTCAAGCACAACTGTATATAAGATAGGTAGATAAGATGAGAGGTGGGGGGAAAAGCAGGGGAGGTTTGATCACTATTTAGTACAGGGAAATATAACGCAAGAAGCTGGGTTTAGGAACAGACAGTAAAGATATATATATCAGCATTGCTGTAAATATGTTAAAGAAAATGCATATTAGTATTCATTACCTTAAAAATATTAAAATGAAACAAAAATGGACAGACGTGTTGGGGGACAAAACAAGACATCCATTAATATTGTAGGTTTTTCTTGTTTGCTGGAGTAGTTGAGAGTATTTGTATATTAATGTATTCGTTTATTTATTTTTTTCATTTTGATTAATTATTGGACTCCTTATCCACAGCTTTCACCACTTGATGGCGCCAAATCACCAACATCTGAATCAATTTAAGCCCCTCCCATCGGAGCACTTCATCTTTTAGGTCAGCTGCTCACGGATCCGGGACGCCATAGTTCCTGTTGTGCTAAAACAAGGAAGAGCCTAAAGACGTGGTGAGGACATTTGCAAACGACGCATTGTTTCGTTACCATTTAAGTACTTTTTCACTTCGTGCTAAAAAATTATTCGAAACAAATTGAGTTTGGTGGTTTTAGGTTAACAGGGAGTTTTACCGTGAAAATGTCAGGAGTGTGACAGTGGAAGGAAGCTAACCGAGCTAAAACTGTCTGTTATTACCGTAATAACATCCGAACCAAACATGAACGTGTCATGGCTCCGACAGAAACGGCTGCAGACCGTCTTTCTCTTTAGCCTCTCTCTCTAGAAGTGCAGCTAACTGCTATCGCGGTTTTATTTTGTGCTATGGAATTTAACGAGTTTATAAACTGCTAACAAACGACAGCAACGAAAAGCAGGAAGCCCTAACATGAGCTAATGGAATAGTCTGTTAAAGCTTAAAATGGTGTTGGCTTAATTTTTACCGAGGATGAAGGAAGGTTTGAAGTGTTGTGTTTCAATACTGCATAAAAGGTATTAAAATATCACGTCAAAAATCAAATCTCATTAAAGAGTTATAACGAGTCCGGGACTAAAACTCAAATAATGCATGAACACCATGGATGCATCGAAGGATTAGCATTACATCTATTATTGTTTAAAGGCACATTTGGACATCCTTAAAATCAGTTACAAGCTTCTTTCAAGTGGGTGTGTTGGTCTCTGCACATTTCAAAATATTGGTGTGTTTTAACGAACCTAATTTCTTTTTTATTAAAGGCACAGAAACCTGTCCAAAATATTCGCCTTGCTCTACTTGTTGCCCATCATTTAAGGTGTTCCAATCTGCTGCCCAGTTGAGTTATATTTACCACAGGTGGTCAAACTTAATATCCACATATCCATATCACTATCAGGGAGCAACTCGGATTCAATCGCCTTATGTGTGGAGCTTTGCCTTTTAAAACTGCTGCTGCATATGATTCCTATGTTAACATAAAAAAAAAAATAGTTTGTTTGATCATCGTTCCACTTATGCATTAATGGTCTGGTGATTTTGGTTGTTGATAGACAGAATCCTGCTTTCATACTCTGTTATCCAACTGTGTTAGTGTCATGTTCCTGTGCCAAAGTTCATCGTCCTAAAGATAGGCATGGTGACTTTTTGATATGAGATGCAGGAAGTATCATGGTGGCTTGTTCCAGTGTTTACAGACATAATTACATTGTCCAATCAACAAACCAGCTGGCAGCTAGGCTGGCTTTGAAACAGACGTAGCAGAACGTTTAGAAGTGTGTACGGTGCTGTGTTGGTTATGTGGTGGTAGATGTTTGCTGCTTTCAGAATATCCTTTGAGTTCTCGTCTTGACTTTCCGAGGTTCAGGCCAAGCCGTGATGGACTCCAGGTCTCGGAGACTTCCGTTTTGTCTGTCCAGTTCGAGATCCTCCTATGCCTTCACACCCACAGTGTCCACGTCGCTTGGTTCCAGCCGGTGCTACGGTAGGGAACCGGTGCTCAACAATGACCGCTTCCCAAGAGTATCATCGCCCTACAGAGCAGATGCAGATAAGCAGGTAGATGACACGTGAAACACTCTGGCTTTTTTTTTTTTTAAATCACATTTAAAACATGAAGCCTGTTTTTAAATGGTTTACGTTGAGAATGTGTCCTTTAAACTAACTATTAACCTAACTGGATTTTAACTTTTTATGCCCTTAATGATTCCCTTTCTAAACGTTGAGGACCAATCACAGCCCTTTTTTAGTTTGCCTTTCTATCTGAGAAGGTCTTTTATGCGCTTCCCTTTTTATTTTTTATTTCATTTAAAGGAGCTCTTGCCTTACAGTGTCCCTGTGCTGCATGATACAGTAGCTGACTACGTGTGTCAGTGGCACAACAGCCAGCACTCCGGGGGGCTTTTTTTAGGACAGCCTAGATTCCATGTGTGTATTTCAGTCCTGCCTCTCAGAAGATGGTGTTACTTTTTTTTTTTTTATCCCAGAGCCTGGATTTGTTCCTGTTCTTTCCAGAACAGTGAAGGAAGGGCGAACAGATGTAGCAAAGCGCTATTTGTTGGTACTGATTCTCGTTGGTTCATTTGACCTAAGTATTAACACAAGTAGAGATGTAGGCTCCTGTTGGAAAATAACAAAAAAGGTTCTCCACCTCTGCTTAGAAAACGTCTTTAGGTGTCATTTTGTAAAACAAAAACTGTCCCTTTGTCCCTCTGACTGAAACTGCTAATATATTCTTTGGAATCTAAAAATATTTAGGATTATGTGAAGCTCTGGGCATCATTGATGTGATGTACAGTCAGTTTGTTAGAGTTCCTTATGCATTTTCATGCTTTTGATTGTAGAGTTTTGCCTGCTTGTATAATAAAGGGAGGAATGCTTGGATGCTAACTGTTGATCTGTCATCTTCTTCTAAAGAGTTCTCGCCTTCTGAGCTCGTCAAGAGATTACAGCAGCTCTGACACTCGCTCCCCCAGCTGGAAGCTGCCTTCTTTGACGTCTTCTGGCAGATCGTACGACCGCCCCTGGGTTGAATCGTCTCTCAGCGGTAGAAGCAAAGTGGTACAGAAGCTTGCCTTTTATACAGGGTTCACTCTGCAGATCTGTTAAAACATTTCAGGTTAAAATCTTTAAAAGAAAGCCATTTAAACTTTTAAACTATATTTTTATCTTTTCTCCTCAGACTGATTCTGAAGGGAGATCGGGAATTTGCTCAGGTTTGCTGAATGCCAGCGACGACGCCGAATCCAAAAGGGCCAAACTGTCTTACAGCAACCGACTTTACACCAGAACACCCAGCACTGCAGTTACAGGATCCAGCTATTCCAGTAATGTTCTCAGCAGTGGCAGAGGTTTGTTATAGCATCCAACTATTGATCCAGTGTTACTGGAGATTTACCTTCTGCTTTGATTCTTGTAACGTAGAGGAGAGAAGAGAGGCTGTGCCACGGTTCATATTGGGATCCACAGTGGATCTTTATGGATTGACTCTTTAAGGAAATAAGATTTCCGTTTTATCTATAATTGGATCCATATTTAGTCCAGAGCCGAGTGAATCATCTCACATCAATTTTAAACGACTTTTGGATCAAAAGCAATCAAAATTATTTCTTTGTCTCCAACAGGTGCAGGTGACTCAGTGGATTCCTCATGGAGTTCGTATCGTTTACTCTCTAGACCGTCCCCCTCCTCTTCAAAGCTGCTGTCGTCCACCAGAGAACAGGAGCCAAAGGCGGAGCCCAGCCTCTCAGGTCTTGGAGAAAGGAGAGTCCGGACTCCTGGGCTGGCCTCCTCACTGTGTAGGAACTCCTCACCTTGGAAAAGCTTTCAGATTATTTGTTTTTCTTTAAGCGTGTTGTTAAACTCATGATGTTTGTTTCTTCCTTCTCCTCTTTTAGATCAATCAGACAGGGTGATGTCCACATACGCACAAGGAGCTCGACCCAAAGAAACTACCTCCTGCTCCTCCTCCTCTGCGTTGAGGCAGAGCTCTCTGAGCCGCCATGCCTCGTCCTCCGTCTCTCAGCAGACGTCATCGCGGCTCCATGACTCCAGCAGCAGAAACGCAGCCCGTTACTCCACTGCCTCGTCCACTCGCCGCTTCACTCAGGAACAAGCACGAAACCCAGAACCCCGTGTTTTATCCTCCCACTCCTCCCACAGCCCCTGGGAGTCCACCCCCTTGAGCAGACCAGAGTCCATCCTCCCACGGCCGATGGCTGAAGGTGGAGAGCTGGGGGGGCGCAGCTCCACGCGGCGCCTGTTGTCTCGTCTCTTTTCTCGCTGTTCCAGCCAGGACTCGTCCAGCGGCTCGTCCAGCGTTCGCTCGCTAGAGGATGACACTCCATCCACTAGTGGGGAGTCCGTGGACAGCGACGAGGGAGCGGGGACGATCGGTGGGGACCTCGATGTCAGCGGTGCAGGGGACGCCTCAGACAGCCTCAGGAGTCACACAAACGACCTCCCCCCAATTCAAGAAAACAATACGGGTCCAATGGGCCCGGCCCGGCCCAGAATGGCCCCTTGGAGAGAGTCGTCTGCGAGCAGTGCAGCGGGGGGGAGGAGCTCCTCCTGGTTCTTGTCCTCCCTCCGTGGCCGCTGCCCTCCTCTTCTGTCTCGCCTCAGGAGATATGCAAGAGAAGACGGCGCACAGGCAGCATCCCGCTCAGAGGAAGGCTACAGCCGTCCGCATTCACTTAGCAGGTGGGATGACCTCCAGAACAAAGCCATGCAAGATGATGAGGAGGACGAGGAGGATGAAGAGGATGAGGAGGAGGAGGAAGAAGAAGAAGGGGCATTTGCTTTGGATGCTTTTGCTGACTCTTATTCTGACAGAATAGAGGATGAAGCATTGCCTGAGCTGGAAGGTGTGTTCTCGCCCCGCCGCAGACTGGGAGTGATGGAGAACATTCTGGCCTCTGAGGGCCGAGCTGAGAGGCAGCTGGAGAGCCAGGAGGAGAAAACGCTCTGCAGCAGGGATCAGGAGAAGCTGCGCAGGATCAAAGAAAAGTAACGAAACACGAGCTGCTGCTCGTTCTAAACTTGTTCTTGGTTTATTTCCCTGCTTTCTGGATTTAGACGAACTGTTTCGGCATGAAGTTGGTTTGTTTTCTCTCGTTGCTGCTGCAGACTGTTGATGGAGGACTCTGACGAGGAGGAGGGAGACCTGTGCCGAATCTGCCAGATGCAGGAGGAGTCTTCTACCAACCCCCTGATCCAACCGTGCAGCTGTACAGGCAGCCTGCAGTACGTCCACCAAGAATGTATCAAGAGGTGGCTGAACTCCAAAATCAGCTCAGGTAAACCCGCCCATCACTGATTTGGACTAGACAAGATAAATATTTATACATAAACAAAAATCTACATATTTAAAATCAACTTTTTAACGTGTTAAGCATTTTATTGTTGGAAATAATTGAATCATGGTTTGCTTGCAAGATCTCTTTAAAACTTCTTCTAACAAGACTTATTTTTATGATGGGTATGGATTTTCTTACAGCCATGTAATGCTGCCTCAAACTCACCATAAAAAGCTGCAACATTTCTTTGACTGCTTACAGTTTCAAGTCGTGAGTTACTGGATGATTTTTATCTAAACAAATGAGATCTTCTCACCAAAGAAAAAAGGTTGGGAGGAAATTCTGGAATATTAAAGAATGAAATAAAAGTTTTACAAAAAAATATGAATAATTTCAAAATAATAAATCCAAGCAATGAGACTTTTTCTACATCAAACTTCTGAGGCAATCCTTAAGTATGAAGATTTTATAAATGGAGTCCAACAGAAACTGTAGGCATCTTCTGTTGCATTTTTTGTTATTTGTTTTTCTTCAGAGGTTACTTGCAGTGGGAATAGTTATTACAAATTTCACATCGTCACGAAGTTGAACTAAGTTTTCTTACAGAATCCACTCGGTGTGGTTATTGACCCGATTTGAAGACGTTTTCTTAAATAGTTGAAGTCTTTAATTCAGTTTTGTAAAACCTGTTAAAAGTTGGAAATTCTTTGGTTTTTAATGAACAGCAGAAATGCCTCTGCAGATATTTTAGGAGCCTCTGTCACTTCCTATCAGATATCTTCAGTCTTATTCACTTGGTAAAACTTTTACTGGGTTCATATTTTATTCTAAATTATTTGTTTAGATTTATTACGTTCACGTACTCTATTGATCTCAAAGAATAAAATCTCTTTTTTTTTTTTTCTCTCCCAGGAAACAACCTTGAAGCTATCACAACATGCGAGCTCTGCAAGGAGAAGCTGCGCTTGAATATCGAGAACTTTGACATTCAAGAGTTGTACAAGACTCACGTCCAGGTGAGTCATTTCAACCAACTCGCTTTTAAACCTTGATGGGTTTTATGTGAAGAACCAAAGGGTTGTATGTTCTCCTTCAGTTTGTAGTCGTAGCATTTTTATTTCCTTGCATGATGGTGTTTTGAACCTGACAGAGAACATATGATGCGTTTTTTTTTTGTTTTTTTTAAATTGGGGGGAAGCTGTTAAATCAGTGTCCTATAATAAACAGTAAAACATACAAAAACAGACAACACATATTACTCATGATAAAAACACAAAGGCCTGCAGGATTAGTAGATCCTTATGGTTTTCTGATTAACATTTCAAGTTTTTATTTGCTTTTATTTACTTTTTGTTTTTCTCCTCTCCTTTTATGCGAGTCATGTTTTTGGGGAAAAAAACAAAGTGCTAAATTGTGTTTTCATTCTCTACAGTCAAAATTTGAGGAGTTCATCAGCAGCGGTTTCTACCTGGTGGTGCTACTTCAGTTCTGTGAGCAGCGCTTCTCAGATGTGCTCAGAGAGGTGGACACAGCCGGGGTGAGGAAACGTTCACGCCCACCTGTTGGGTTAAATTCCTTTCTGTTCACTAAAAGAAACGTTTTTTTTATTGTTTCCTCTGGGATTGGTTGTTTTTGCTCAGTGTGCATTCACCCTTTAACAGATGCACACTTAGAATGTAAAATATTTAACCTTGTGTCGGACTACAAATGTTGAAAAACAGATCATCTTTCCTTTCTCATCAGTTATACTACCTGGTGAATATTCTTCATGAACACATGGACAGTCTTGAAAGTATGTTACCCGCTCCTCGTCTTTGTTAATGTTTAAAGTTGAGCCTTTTTGTTTTTAAAATGAAAAAAAAAAAAAAAAACACTCTGATGTAACGTGTTGAAATGTTGGCTACACCTTTTTAAGTCGACGTCTCTGAATTGCAGCTCCGAGCGGAGAGAGCGACGAGGAGGGGCGGGACAACCGGCCGTCCATCGACTTCTCCGACCTGGACGACGACCTCGAAGATTACTGATCATTTTAACATGATGTGGAGGTTTTTAAAAAAAAAAAAAAAAAGAAAAAAAAAAGGTCACATGCTGGGAGCTTTCAGAGCTACTCCACGTTGTTTTGTAGCGCACTCGGTTTTTTCGCTTTGACAATGTCTTGTTTATGTTTGAGTGCATCTGCAGCGAGAAAAACCAAACTCACAGAACATGTCTCGCCATTGTCTCTGGTGGCTTTTGCACATAGGAAAACTTGGGAGGAATGAATGCATAATATTTTGAATAAGACCACTTTGTTTTTTTTTTTTTTTGTTTTTTTAATCGTGCACTTTATTTTAACTCAAATATTAAAGTTTCTAATGGTTATACCACAAGTGCTTTAATGGTTAAATGAGGACAAATTTTACTTCAGTTGTGATGAAAGACATTCGCTCAAGTCAGGATGTAAACTGTGGTAAGACCTTTTGTTTCCCTTTCTTAAAAAAAAAAAAAACTCCCACAAATTTGACCCTGTCAACTTGTTTTATTTCTTTTGAATGCTCCATGTATTTGAATTGTAGTTTTAAGCTTTTCAGTTTAGGAATAAAGATGGACTGCAAACTAAAGTGTCCTGTACATGTTTTAGTTCAGATGCGCACCTTGAGGCTTAAAACAATTGTTGAGGTACCAAGAACAGATTTCCTGGAATTACAGATATTAACTCCTAATTGGTAAATGAATGAATGTGGAAAAAAAATAACGGGCAGCAGTGGTGTATGGATGAAAAGTAGTTAACAGAAGATGTAAACCACAATCAGACATTATTTGGTCTTTTAAGGATGTTATCATTTGGATAAATATTTTAATGTGAAACTAAAATAGGACTTTTTGGAATTAATTCCAAACATTCTCAAAGTTCATGCATAAATTCAAATCCATATAACTTAAATCACCCCAAATATTCAATAAAATTGTTTGCATTTTATTATTCCATCCATTTAGTTTAAACATTAAACTAAGTTGACAAACATCCAGTGCAGGATATGTGAATATTCTGATTTACATGACAAAGGAAGCTGTGGTATTCAGTTTGAGCAATTCCATCTAAAGATTTAAGAAACTTCTAAAATGGGGGAAGAAAAAAGAAAACAGTGGACAAAATTTAAGGAAATGAATTTTATTGAAAGATCGCTGTACCTAAATTTTCTACATGTAAAATCAAAAGTTTACATTTTGAGATCAGTTTGTTAACAAGCCAAACTGAGGCAGCTGCTCAATAACAGCTTTTAACATTCACATGCCATCTTTGGTTCATGTCATAAAAAAAAAAAAAAACATTTACAAAGCATTAACAGCAAACAGTGCAATTTGAATATCTGTGGATCTCCCCCCAAACCTTGTGCTTTAGCATTAAGCCGGGATTGTTTCCCCTCAGCATATTAAAGTGCCTTCTTGATCAGTAGTTATAGGCATAGATAAGACACAGCTTCAGAAACTAAGCAGACAGTTGTTGATTCTTAGACTAAGGCAGTGATCTTCACAGGATGTTAATCAGCAGAACAAACATCCATATATATACAGACAACTACAGCATCAGTAGCACAACCTGTACATTAAGTAGATTTAAGCATTGATGAGGCTGAAAGGCACCAATTCTTTTTATGTCAAAATACGTTTTACTGTTTAAAGGAACAGTTCAACCATATATATATATATAAATATGAACAATGTTCTTTTAGTTTGAGATTGCTTAGTATTTAACTCGTAAGCAAAGCTTTTTCCAAGTGGACAGGAAAAACTCCTTTTTCCGATTCGATTCAAATACCTCTTAAAATAAAATCCACAGCTTGCAGCATCCTCATCCTGAGCGGGTAGCTAACAGCATGAGGGCGAAGCTGCTCCTCTATAAAACACTTAACAGGGTTAAAGAAAACAAACAGACATAGTCTCAGATTTCACCACAAGTTTGAATATTCTCAGTTAGAAACAAAAACAGCAGGTTTGGTTTCTCCTAGTTTGAAATAACTTGCGTCTCAGTGCCTTTCAAGCTGATAAGCCTGAATGAGAAGTTAGGTCTACTTAAAATGAAGCTTTACTAAGTGAAACACCTACCAAAGGAGAGGAATGAAGCACGTTAAAAATAGCTGGGCTTTCCTTTTCTTAAAAATGGCTCGACAAAAATGTCAAACTTCCACATTTAATTGATGACTATACTGGAACTTTTACTCACCTGGTTAGCTTGTGTGCTGTATGTAGAGCTTTTTGCAACACACAGGACACTGATCGCAGACGAGAGGTGGCACTGATGAAAAAGGTACATATATTTGTCCTTATAGGTAGGTAAATATACCTGCTGTCGTTGTAAACTCAAATGGTTAATTATTACACATCATCCCATAACCTTTATATCGCTTCTTTTAAAAAAAAAAAAATAATAAAGATAATTAAACACACAGTATTTATAGGTCTTAAACATAATTATAGTTTTTTTTTCTTATTTATAAGGTGAGAATGAAAAAATAAATAAAAAAATAAAGTAGTAGAGTGCACACAATGCAAGCACATGATTCGTCCCTGAGGCAGATCACTAGAACGAGCTCATTCAGGGTCTGTTATTATACTGGTGGTGTCTGTGTCATTGAAGGTCCTCTCGTAGCGGACCGTCCTAGAGAAGAGGGAGTGTTTCTTCTTGTAGATGTAAAAGCCGACTGCTACGATGAGAACGAGGATGACTATGATGAAGAATCCCACTGCCAAGGGTGAGCCTGTAGACTCTGATAACCAAAAAAAAAAAAAAATGTTCGATTTTTATTTGTTTCTATTCAAATTGTATGTTTATGGTTCAACTGAACGTAAAGACACTTTACAGATACTGACTGGCTTCAGTTTTGCAGACAACACGGCTTTTTGTGGAGTAACAGCTGACTGGTTTCCAGTCTCCATTATCTCCTGCGATCATCACAATACATGTTGACCTTGACTGCTTCCCTGTGGGCTTCAGGTTGGTGTAAGACAGAGTCGAGCCATCGTGCCAGGAGACAGGGTTACCTGGGAGGACATAAAAGATAAGTTTACATACCGTCCCACTAAAGAAAACGATAAATTCACACTAGTAATTCAAATAATATATAAATTAAATTGAATGGAATTTGACCTGCAGATAAAGACTCCTGATCTAATGCTCTGCATTTTTAATTCTCCATTCATGAGGCCTTTTTTTTCTTTGTATTTAGATTTAGAGCTGAAAACTGGGTAGAAAGTGTTTTATGTTTGAGAAGAGTTCTCTGTGATAATATTTAGCTATGACAAAGCTGTAAACACCAGACTATCTATTGTCAAACAAAACTGATATAAATTCACGATTGATACATTTCCTACATATCTGTCCTGAATCATCTATATTTACTTGGACATTTTATTTTTTTTTACTTTTGTATAGAAAAATAAGGTACCTTCAATATCTAGTTTGACGTCAAGCCAAACTCGACTGGTGATGAGAGGGTTTTCAGTGAGGTGCTGATTCAGGAAGTCATTCTCTTCTTTGCTTGTGATCGTCAACAGTTTAGCATCTGGCGGCAAGAAGAAAAAATGTGCTGCACTTCAAAAGGTACTGATTCAAATCAAGTAATATGAAGTAAACATTGTCTGTTTTAATATTGTATTTTAATAAAATTAATTTAAAAAATGTACCAACAATCAAAAGAGCTTTTATAAAAGGTAGAAAAGTACGAGAGGATTAGGGTCATTGGGAAATAAAAACACTCACAGATAAAAAAGAACAACACTCACTCTAAAAAAAAAAAAAAGCTATAGATTTCTGACTTTAATCCCAGAATTTTGATATCATTCTAATAATTCAAACTTTATTCAAAGAATTCTGACTACGTTTGACTAATTTCAGAATTCCGACTTTATTTTTAGGATTCCGACTTTGTTCTTAGAATTCTGACTTTATTTTTAGGATTCCGACTTTGTTTTTAGAATTCTGACTTTACTCTTAGAATCCTCAGTTTATTCTTTGAATTCTCAGTTTGTTCTTACTCTTAGAGTTCAGACTTTTTTCTTCAAATTATGAATCTGATTTTAGAATTCTGACTTTTGTTTTAGACCTCAGGCTTTCTTCTTAGAATTCCAACTTTAATTTCAGAATTAGTCTCATTAAATTAGGACTACTTTTTATATTCATACTTTATCAAGGTGCTTATCCTGAGCTTATCCTTTGACTTTTAATTCTCAGATTGAAATTCAAAATTCTGAGAGAAAAATTAAAATGCTGAAAATAAATTTTGAATTCTAAGATTAAAGTCAGAATTCAATCTGCTTTTCTTTCTTGACTGGCCTTTTTGTCTTTTTTTTAATGGCCTTAGTCTTTTACCATATAAAAGAGATGAATTCACTTACTGAGTCTGGTTACATTTTGAGTAGAAACTAGTGACTCACCCAGCTTCTGACAGATCGTCTTGGCCTGATCTATGTTGTAAACGCTGTAGTTATAGAAGCTCCCATCCAACAAATAACAGTGATCCTGGTGCTGAATCCATTTAGACGAGCCGTTGGTCTGAGGACAGTGATTGGACTCTAAGGCAGTCAGCATTGCTCCTATTATACAACAGAAGATCACATCAACACGAATCAGTTATTTATAAAGAGGAGGAATAAACTGGGTTTTCATAGAACTGTGTGTGATTGTCTCACTTTGGGAAGAAGTAGTGGTGTTGGTGGTGTAGCAGATGGCGCCATCTTGTAAGGTACTACAGCTGGTTTTCACCCAGTCACCGGCAGGGTTTATCATCACACAGTTGGTCTGGTTTAAGCTGAAGTCCGTCTTCGATTCGGTTAATTTTAAAATGTTTGAAAGCTTAGTCCCATCAGACCACTCGTAGACTGAGCCAATGACCTGTCCAAATAAATCAAAAGAGGATTTAGAGCTTGAAACTCTATTTAAGATGGTGTTCTCCATGAACTACTTACATCCTGGTTCGACAGGCCAACCCACAACGGGAAGCCATCTGTTTTGGCAATTAGTTGCAGGTGTTTCATGTGGTTTTCGTCATGAACACTTGCCAGGTGACCACCAAGCCGACTACACTCTTCTAGCGCCTGATACCAGGTTAACTGTTTGGTGACAACCTCGTAGGACAAAGTTTCATAGCTTCTCAGGTCCTTTGTCGAACGCTTGTACTCCATTTTGGGCTCTTTGAAATAGGAAAAAAAAATAAAATAAATTAATTCATAAACTTGTTTAAAAAATTCTGAATAATGTTGCTAATGAGGATATCAAGAGTGGCATACTGACCGTTGTCTAACTTGCAGGCAACAATTGACTTCTGTCTGAAACTCTCATACAAGATTCTTTCTTTAAGAACAATCCAGGAGCCGCTGGTGGTGAGACCGGCCATGAAGGTACTGTTTAAATTGGGCCGCCCTTTTGTCCAGTTGGAATACTGTACATTTGTACCATCGTACCACATGGTCTGGTTATCTAGAGCAGAATGACATTTTTCTCACTCCACATGTAGGGTTAGGTTTTAAAGGAGACAGCTACATTTTCTTGTCATTAAAGAATTTTAAAATTACATTTCTAGCAAACAATTTCCATATTGAAGACATAAAAAAATTCAGTTTTCTAAAGACAACTTTATTCTTAAGGGGGTTAGAATCAGTCAAAGCAGCCCAGCCATATGGGGCAAAGGTTGACCCATCAGCTAGCTGTGCTACTGCTGCATTAATGATCACCAGCAATGAGGTTTCCACAGCGCTGTGGAACACTTACAGCCCTTCCTCTTTAGCAGACTTGATTTAACTTGATCAACACTGAAGGATTTGAAGCATTAAAGGCACGTTTAAGGCAATTGCACTGATCCTTCTTTCTAATCCATTCAGAGGTTTTCGAGAGCTTAATTTTCTTTTCTTGGTTAGTTGTTATTTTCCCCTTTAAACTCTTTCCTGAATACCATTTTGCCTATTTTTTGTCAAATCTTGTTCACAGTCCTTTACATGAGCAATTAGGGCTTACTGGGCTTTATGATGATCTACTGCGACCTCCTTGATGAGTCATTGAATACGCTAGCTTTGGTAGGCCAACTGCTGGGCTGGTTTACCACTGTTTCGAGTGTTTGGTGGCATCCCATTGTCATAAAAAGGGCTTTATAAGCCGTTCCAGGCAAATACAAATCTATTCTTCAAGAATGCCGATAATCATATAGTTCATCATAGTTAATCTATTATTATCACTTCTTCACATGTATGTTTTGACAGCTTTTTAAATAGTTATATTAAGACCAAATAGCAAAAGCAGAAGAATTTTGTTTTGAAGGGGCAAACCGTTTATCGAAGCCTTCTGAACTCACACAGACACTACATAAGATGCTTACCCTTATTGACCATTGCCAGCCAAACAAACTGGACTAAGTTTTCATAGGGTTTGAGCTGGTTTGTGATGAACCGGTTCTCCAGCTCGTTTCTGATGGTGAGGAGTGAAGCATTCGCATCTGAAACACAGATGATCAGATACAGCCGTTTCAGAAACCGTCCTTTCTAAACATCTCCAGGAAGAAAAGTGAGGGCCAACCCTTACGAAGTTTTTTGCAGGTTTCCGCCATCTTTCCCGTTTGGAAAGCCGCCCACCTGGTGGGGGCGAGCTGAAAGGTGTAGCAGTTTTTACCCGAAGGAATCCAGTTCGGTCCGTTAATGCTATGAGGGCACTTTGCAGCAGCGTGCTCAGGTGTGGGGATGACCTCATCTAGGATGGATAAAGGTACATTTATATTTAAAGATTTCACAGGTTTATCTATAAGAGCAAAGATGTCTTCATTGGAAAGGTTTTAGAGCCTAAAAACCAGAATATTCAAATTAGCTTCATATTATAATTACTAATTCGGTAGCATGAATCTATTTAGTCAATTCAATTTCTCTAAAAGTGCAGCTTTTGAGTTTTTCCCTTTTTAAATACATCTCGAACAACTGTATACAGGACATAACCAAAGCATTACATTGATGCTTCTTCTCTTGTCAGCGTTTCAGAGCTGCACTCACTGTGTGGTTTGTAGCAGATGGCGCCTCCAAGCTTCTCCTCACACTCTGTGGCTTTCCAGAAGCCATCTGTGTCTAGGTACACACACTCTCCGCTGGTGGGGTCTGGAGACCATCGGCTGAACACAGTGTGGCTGTGGTCGGTCCATCTGTAATGCAGTCCAGCCTGAACAAAAAGAAAAAGTTTGATAGAACTGTAGCAGCAAATGTAAATAAATGGGTTCTTTTCGGGGGGATAAGGTGCACCTACGTCTTCGCTAAAAAGGCCGATCCACATGGGGGTTCCAGCACGGTTCACGTTCACACTGAGGTGGGATTGTATGAAGGCGTCGGGAACACTTGCTGGATACATTCCTTCACTCTTGCAGTGCTCCAAAGCCTCAAACCAGGAAATATTTCGGACAACCAAAAGGAAGGTGTAGTTTTTGATCTGGAAAGGCTTCTCCGAGATAACTGGCTCTTCCGCTGTCTCTGTAATGAAGGAACAGTAAACCACAAAAAAACACAAAAAGAGGTCTGTGTTTTTACAGGGATGCAAGTAAACAGAGCAAAAAAAGTAAATTTACTTTAATATAATTTAATATAATGTTTTGCATCTTTTGAACACAAAAAGTAGTTCAAAGGGTTTAGAAACTAAAATGGAGAATCAGCAACATTCCCATGTTATTTTTTGTGTCCGAATGTGGCAGATAAAACTGTGGCAACACATTTTTACTGATTTTAGTGTTTCTCTTAAGCAGGTTTATTCACCTGGACATTTTAATTCCTCAACGACTTCAACCTAATGACATCTTAGGTGGGAACAAGAAAATCTTACTTGCATCATGTTGACAAAGGCCCAGACTTTGACTATGAGAGCAGGGAGCGTAGTCCCAGGTTCCCAACATATTGGAGCTGGGATTATTAATCAGAAAAGCACAAATGACTGCACTCTCTGGATCGAATCTCTAAAGATAAATAACAAGCAAAAGAAATAAATAAATACATATAAATATATAAATAAATAAAGCGATAAACTTTGGAAAAAATTCAAAAATGTCTCATTTTTGTTTGTTGTAAAAAGCCAAGCAGTACTTACATTGAGTTTCACAGCCCTGTGCATGCCCAGCAGCAGGGGGTTGAAATTAATGTAGGTAACTGGGCTTTTATCGACCCATTCCGAGTGGCTCTGCATGATTTTCAGACCAATCCATATTCTTTCCATGGGTGCCAACTTTGGCAAGAGGGTGTTGATGAAGTCTAGATTGAACATTAAATAAATGACATAGGCTTAGATTTTAATGTAAATATTTAACAACAGCTAATTTAAATATTATGGCAACAGATAAAGCAGCACCAACTAAAGGAAAGACTTTTTTACTCAAAAAAGGAAAAAAAAACAAAAACAACAAAAAGCTAATTAATTAATTTTTTGGGTTGAAAAAAAAAGTGGTAAAATTGTTGTAGCGTATATTCAAACCTGAAACAACTGGGTTAATTTAATGACAATAAAAAATAAAATAATAAAATATTCTTTACCTTGTTCCACCTGATCTGATATGGTGACTAAGGATCCCCTCAAAGTCTCGCAGGCTTCTTTACCGCGTTTGAACGTTACAGAGCTCCCGTTCATCACTAAGTAACACTGGGAAAAAAAAACAAATAAAGGCAAACACTGTAACCTTTTAAGCTCTGTGCTGATCCTCTGCTTTCAACCCGAGGGATGTGTTGCATGAACATGTCTTCAAAAAAATCATAAAATTTCCCAAGTAAGATGAAAGCAGTGAGCAGAGATCTTTTTTTTTTTTGGAGCATCAGAGAAGCCAAAGATCATTTATAATAATAACCTTGTTCCTGAAAGCGACTGATTCTTTTCCACAGGGATAACCTTTTGAAGGATCCTGATGCCCAGGATCTTTCTCCACTGATGTGACGTTGTACTTTTCGCACACAAAAGGATTTTTCTGTTGACAGCTTTGATCATTGGCTGCAAGGTAAAATGAGGAAAAATGAGTATTGACGAATATGGAAAAAGAAAGTAAACAGTTATCTAAAGAGACTAGCGCTAAAATCAGCCAAGTTTGTTGACTACTTTTAGAAGGATTATTGTCTGTGAATTGGAGCGGAATAGGATGCAGGAGTTTGTCCTGCAACTGGAGGGGTTGCTAGTTCAAACCCCAGCATTGCCCGTCCCAGACATTGTGAGATGGGTCTGTAGTTCGCTGTTGCCTAGCGATCATGGTCAGAGGACTTGGTGTACAGCAGCTTATATAGCGCATTTTCAGGAACTATATAAGTAAGGCCTATTAACCTTTTGTTTTTTAACAATTTACTCCAACTGAAACACATCTCTCTGTCCCTGTAGCCAGATTTAACAGTTTCTGAATATGACAAATTACATGAAAAAATATGAATATCAATAGAAATATAACCATTTTAACATCAAAGAAGTGAGAGAGCAGTTTTAAAAGTGTTATTTAATTTGGTAAAAGTTCTATTCCCTTCTTGTTTAAAGCTTGAAAGATAAAATTAAAGTGTTGGTTTGTAAAAAATAAATCATATCCTATATTTATGTCTCTGTGATAAAACACAGAAATGTGGCACGGTCTTCACACACTCTTACTATATAGTTTTATTTTGTCCTTAGTTTGACAATGTTATGGTTTTATAGTTAAATTAAATTGTAAGTACAATGTTTTAAATACCTGGAAAAGGCCTGTTAGGACGGATGAAAGTGCATTGGCCCAGAAAATACGAACGGTAAAAGTAGATCTGGGCGTACCTGGAACACACATTAGTTCAGTCAGTGCTGGGATCACATTTAGCTACGTTGTTTTAAAACATAAACATTAGCGAAGTATGTTTTCTCTTACGATGGGGGGAATAGCCGCCCGGGGTGTTTCATATCAATCCACCAGCTTTGATCCACCGACTCTGTCACCTGTTGCATGGTTTCAAAAAATTTAATTAGTATCAGTTTTCAATGTCAATTGTTATAATCATCTAATATAAAAAACAAACAAACAAAAAATGAATCCAGAATAAATGTGTCACAGTTGTCATTAATCCAATTTAGGGTTTTTGTAATCCAGTTTACAGAGTAAATAAACATTATTAAACACCATCATGAATCTCACTAAATCACACTTTAATTTGTCTTTTATTTCAATCAGCTAAAAAAAAAACATTACAATGAAAACAATAAAGGAAAATTAAAAGTACACAGGAAGCCTTTTTTTCCTCCTTTTTATTAAAAAACCTCTGTATGAACCATGGCTGCAGCCCTGTTTCACCTACAGATAAACTCAGGCAGTTAGCCGGGAAATCTCTTTGAATTTTCTTTGTATAATTTAACATTTTCCACCACAGAGTCTGAAGTCAGAGCTTTACATGTTTCAATGTAACTTTCATTTTATAAGAGGTAAATGACAATTATTCTAAATGTACGATAAGTTAATGTTTAATGGCCGTGGTCCAAAAGCCTTTTTTTCTCAAGTGTTGATCCACTGGAACTGCAGAGTTATAGTTTTACTCAACTTTTTTTTCATAATGATTAAACTTTTGTCAGTCTTAGACAGTAATTTGCTGTTATATGATCATATTTGATGTACTACATTTAAGTTGGTTTGGGTTTTTTAGTTTCATTCAGAGAAAAAAAAAGTATGTATTAACTTTTTTGTTGCTTTTAATTCTATCAAAGCATCAACAGATGAAGATGAATATTTCAAAACTCAAATCACTGACATAGGAAGTCTAGTGCGACTTACGTCTATTAGCTTTTGCTGGATGGCTGCAGCTGCACTCATGCTGGTTGGGGAAGCCAGTTTGCTGCCATTTGTATTGCAGTAAATATCAGCTTCATCATAACTTAGTTTGGGTTCCGTTACAAACCAGAACTCAGCTCCATCCATGAAGACAGATGTCTCATGATGCCCGTCTGAAAAAACACAACACTGTCATCTACAAATAAATGTGCAAAACACAAGGATTCAAGATTAAGAAAAAAAAAAGATCTATAGCCAAACTGAATGCGTAGAGATATTTTAAAAGAACAGAGTATTCACCAGGATTGTACCACTCAGGATTCTTTGGTTCGATTCCTGTTAACGAATGAACAAAGAATGATTTAGAAGAATAAGACAAAAACATACAAAACTTCTACATATCTAAGCAACAAAGTCACTTGTCGCTTATGTAGTCAATCGAACCCACTCACCGCGGGGGATCTGGCAGACCCACTCCAGCCGTGCGTCACAGTGGAACGGTGTGGCGTAAAATGGAGTGATTTTTATATCATCAAAGAACAGCAGCAGGTGCGAGAAGGTTCTCTTCATTGACTATCAGAGAGCAAACCAGGAGGAAAAATAGAGATTTTAAATAAGCTTCGATCATCGTTCAATGAAAAAGAAAACGACCAAACTGATAAAGATGTAATAAGATAAGTAGATGAACATATTGCAGTAGATTGATCTTCAACAGTTCATTAAATTAACATCAGAGGAGAAAAGACTGATTAAATTAACACTAAGGAGTTTAACTCAATCTCCATTTAAATAAAAACAATATCCATCTGACCTTGAAAGCAGTGCAGTCTCTGTTATATGCGTCATCCTGATGGAACTCATGGTGTAAAACGTCGAAGGATACCTGTTGCAAAAAAAAAGAAAAAAGCTGATCAAACATTTAATATAAATTCCCTGTTTTAACGGTTTACGACTCTTATTAAGGTCCGAGTTGTTGCCTTCTGGCCAAGTTGTTCAGTAGGATGATTTTCAAAGCAGAGCTGCTGTTTCTTTGTACTAATAGATTCAATGTTAGACTTGTATTCCATAGTGAAAGTGTGTGAATCAAGACTCTCCTGTTTTCTTTTAGGTGCTTTTGTTTTTCATATAAAAAAAGAAATAATCAAAATAGTAATCCTTATTTTTTTGTGGTATAAGTTTTTTATAGGTGGTTCAGAATATATAGCAGTGGTTCTACGCCTCAATACATCAGGTGACTTCTGAAAGTTACAAGGTTCTGTAAAATGACTCCGAAAATGACACAGAAATGTACAATTAGAAAATGTAATCTGTACTTTTGAATATTTAGGTATTTTCAAAAGCGAGTACTTCAGTACTTTAACTTGAGTAGATGTTTGACTGAGGAACTTTAGTTTAGTAAAATGAGTATCAATACTTTTACTCAAGTACTATAGTTTTAATCCAGGCACTTACTGGTCGGCCATCGCTCCACTCCCAGGACGGATCTGCTGGATTTCTCCTGTTCAGGCCGACCCAGAAATACCGGTCATCACTGCGATGAGACAAAAACACACCCTCCTTATTCCCAACTATTAACCAGCATGTTATTAAAGACATGAGAAAATCCTCTTAAGCTGCAAGGATTTTCAGAAAGTTGTTGTTTTTCTTTCTCAGGCATTGGAGCTTCGAATAAATTAAACCAAGATAGAAATGTCAATCCAGTATAAGTTCATTTCAACCTTTAAGCTTGAATGTTAAATACCTGTTTGTATGTAAACTGTGGTAAAGGTATTGATGGACATAAAATGAAGTCACAGTTTCATCATTATTTACATCACAACTGATAAAGGCTTGAAAAAAGCAAAACAGAGTTCTATCAACTTTAGTCCTTCAGGAGTCAGGGAGGCTGGTATGCAGCTAGAGCTGAAAGTCGAGCAGCTGATGAAGGTTTAAATGTAAGCTGACGGTAAACATCTTAAGGGAGTTGGATTTTTCCAAAACCTAAATCGCAATGTTTTTACAGTTTTAGCAGCTTTGAGTTCTGCTGCTGTAGAGAAAAAAAAAAAATTCCCAAACAATAGGAGCTCTGTTTGGTGTGGTCGTCTGCTGCTGTGGCCCATACATTCCAAGGTTCTAGTTGTCCCATCAGAGATGGTATTCTGCATGCGTTGGATGAAACAAGTGGGGGGGGGTTTACTTTTTTTTTTTTCCTCGAACCATTCTGACTATTCTCCTCTAACATTAATAAGCCACTATTGTCACAAACTGTGACAAGAGAGTCACAGTTTGTGGGACACTCGGTTGTCTCCTCCTCATATCATTCCCTGTAACCCACAGACTGATCCAAATGGCTGAGTGTAAACATCTAAGTAGATTAAAAGCGATTAGAAATACTCAGACCAGTCCATCTAGCAATAACAACCATGCTACGTTCCAGCTCGCCTAATTCATCTTTTTTTCACCACTCTGATGCTCGGATTAAACTTCAGCAAGTGATTATCAGCACATGTAGCTGCATAAATGAATATATTGTCTTGCTGCCATGCAATTCCCTGAGTTGTATTCGAGTTATGGAGCAATTATCCGTATCATAGAAGAAGATATACCTGATTGAATTTCTCAAAATTCCATGCAGGGCTGTCATCTCCTTTAGGTTGGTGAAACTGGGAAGGTTGGCTCCCAAAGCTTGACAGAACTTCCTGGCTTCCTCCCAAGAGCGTTTCCTGCTGATTCGCTCTCCATTAAACACCTGACAGCAGAATAAAAACAAGCTTACAAAATCGATAACATTTTAGAAACTAGAAAAGGCAAAAAAATGCAACTTAGGTTGAAAGTTTTATGAGCTATAATAAAGAAATGCTGATTTTTACTTGTTTTAGAACTGAGGTGACTTTAAATTAAATCAGCATCAAATCAGTAGTTGAGCTAGTATTTTGTGAACAACTGTACTTTCTTGAATTTTTTAAATAATAATAATAAGTCTGCATAATCAAAAATGTGTTGCATACACTTCAGCATTTTTGTTGTATTTACATACCTTGTAGCAGTATTTATTTTCTGGTCCAGATATCCATCCGTTAGCACAGGTTGCATTAGGGTTTGGTTCTGGTTCTGGTGGCGGAGGCGGCTTTAAGTCTATTCTACATATGGTGCCGGCTTTGAAAAGGGTACAGTTCTTCACCTCCCATTTGCCCAGAGGTTTTGCTGTTGAAATCACAACACAACCTCCATCCCGTTCTAAAATACATAATTATGGATAAAAAAAGGATCAGATCACTGCTCAAATGTTCACAAGTTTATAAAAACACAAGTTTATAAAAACAAAAAGCCCAGCATACACAGCTACAGAGCTATTTTTTGTAGTTAACACAAAATAATCATTTTTACTCTATCCAGGGTTTATCAGTTGCATAAAACTTTCTTTTAAGTGAGATAACTTTTCTTATTTAAGGATCTAAACATTTGATTTATTTGGATTTTTTTTTCTTTTTTTGCGAAATGGGAGAAAGACAAATATTAATTAGCAGAGTAATGCAGGTTTATACTTCAGACATAAATATTTCAACAGCCATTTTTTTCTTATTTAGTGCTTGATTAACTATTGCATTAAACATGGAAAAATCTCACCTCTGCATCTTATATTTTGAGTTTGACAACTCTTAAATTACACAAGTCTAAATTAACACAGTCTGAGGTGGGCATTGGGCCTGTGCTGCATACTAACCGGGTTGAAACCAACCCCAGTTGGTATATGTGACCACGCCCGGGGGTTCATCCGGGCTCATCCACTGGTACTCCCCCGTGTTCTTGATGTCCTGAAGGCCTATCCAGAAATACTGAGGGTCTTTGCTGATTTGCTCTGCAAGCAGCCGGTTGATGAAGGCCTGCTCAAACCTGGAAAGGAGCGAGAAATTAAGTGACTTCCTGCTGCCTCAGTCAAGACGCGGCCATTTTGAGGTTTTCGAAACGCTGTGTACTTAGACGTTCAATTCTAAGGTTTTACACAACGACACATAAAAAAGTTACTCAGTTCTTCACAGGTCATTAAAACATATGTAACAACATTCAGTGAACACTGCTGTGACCTTCATAAGCTAACCTTTTTTTCTCTATATCTTTTTTATATTTTGTTCCCTTTGCACCTTTTTATTTTCCTCCATTTTTTTCACATCAAACTAATATGTAACCGACTAAAGACATTTTACCAAAGAAATTTGTTATCAAAAAAACATACGATTTTCACTGATTGCTGTTAAAAATTTCTATAAATACAATACTATAATGACGTTACCAGACCCTACCTGTTTCTTATAGTGACGTTACAGTGGTCTTTGAAGGGCACTTGTTCTGTATTCAGTAGGTAGCAGGAGTTGCCGTGTCTCCTCCAACCCTTTATAATTAAAGCACATTAAGTATTAGGTTAAAATAAATATATATTCCATACATTTCCAGTCCTTTGCATCATCTATGTCATGAAAACCATAACATCAGTGTTTCTTCTTAAGATTATTTAAATAAATAACAACATGAATGCCAGTAAGAGTTGTCTTTTATTATTTTCATACCAGAATGTGAAGATGTCATATGAAATCCACTTGGGTCACATAGACGATACTTACAGCCTTATAATCGCATCCAGGTTGTGATGCTGACTCATTAAACTCTCCCTTCTTCTGACACATGAAAGACATCTTTTTTGAGCAGTCCCCGACCCGCCAACCATGAGACTGAAAATGTAAAACATCCCTTGTTTGTGATGTATTTAAACAACAAAACTTGGCCTTACATCTTTTTGGCACATAAAGAGTAAAAAAAACAAAACAACCCCCCCCCCCACAAACCTGCTTAGAGTAGAAGACACAGGTAGGACCCGAAGCATACGGGACAGGCTGGTTTATGTCCCAGTAGGTGAAGTTGACGGGTTCCTGGGTGGTCCATTTAAAGATGGTGCCGTTTATTCCGTTACCGATGAGACCAATCCAAGCACCAGCAAAGGTCCCATCTGTAAGACACAAAGAAAACAATCCAATACTAAAACCCATTGATGGAAATACATTTGTTTAAAGTTCTGTCAACTGTAAAAAGAAACATAAGGCGTTTTTTTGTTTTGTTTTTGTAAACGACACATTTCTAGCTGGCTGCTTGGTTAACATGTAACACCTTCCTGGACAAGTTCCACAGGCTTTAAAAATGCCTTTAGTTGAACCTTTTCTCTTTTCCCTCCATATAAACTTTCCGGTTGTACTGAATACGTGGTCTGGCCAGTATTGCTGCTTGTTAAGTGACTCTAACTGATTAAACTGATTGTTTTTTTTTTATCCTTTTCAGAAACCTCTTTTACTTTGTTTGTTTGTTTTATCCATTAAATTTGCTACCTGAAACCCTTCTTCTATTTCTGTATAAAAGACAATCCCAAAACATGACTCCTCAGCCTCCCTGCTTGACAGTTGGAGATTTTTTTTCTTCAAGAAAAGGTATACTCAGCTTAAACTGTTGCTTCCAAAATAGATTTAAAAAAAGGTTGTTTAGTTTCTCTTTAGAAGTAAACTGTTGGTGTCACTGACCTTTGAGAAGCCAGGAAATTTGCAGTCTTTCCAGTCTCAAACCCCGCCTTCAGATTCTTTATTTTACAACTCCCAACACCTTATTTTATAACTCCTAAATGAATCTGATGCACAACTGAAAACCTGTTCAACTGACTGGTGATTTAAGAACAAAAAAAGTTGGCGATTCCAGTATCTATAAATGTCGAATGTCTAATATTGGGATCAGCTCCTCAACTAGTCCCTGAACTTTACACAACTAAGAAAACATGGATAAGATTAATCTAAATAACTGCAGAGATTCTGGAATTTACCTGTAGGGAAATATGTGCTGATCATCTCGATGTTGTCAAAGGAATGAAAACTAGCCAGTTGTCCTCCTCCCTCTGTGGTTTTACAGTAGTCTCCAGCTTCTGAAAAGGTTCTCTGTCCATCGACGTCGTTTATCAGCTTATAACACCAGCCGCTCCACGGCACCCAGCCCTCCTCACACACGGTTTCTTTATATATTACAGGGTCTGTGGAACCAAAGAAGACCGAAAAAAAAAGGTATGAGGACATCACAAAAGTTTAGAATGGTTTTAATTCGCTGTAGAAAAGTTGTTTTTATATGAAAACACTGAAAACATTTTGAGATATTAGTAGGATAACATCAAAAACTAACAGGTCAAATGTCATAAATCTTGAATTCACAAATTGGAGCACAGGTAAAAAAAAAAAAAACATCTCAAGTTAGAGTTTGGATCCACATCAGCAGGTTTTAAAGCTACTAGCAAGGGATTGTTTTTTCCTTGTGCAGTTACAGTGCAACTCAGAACCCCCCCCCAAAAAAAAACAAAACCAAAAAAAAAAAAACGAGGTTCTCTAAAAGCGAGCGATTGCTTCAACCGACCTGTGGCTGCCGGCAGGGAGGCGTTCACCGTCTTCTTACAAATGTAGGGCAACCGTTTGTTGCATGACTCAGACTCATACTTCTTTTTCGAATTCAAGACGCCGCAGTCTGACTCGATAAGGAAGGAGGTGAATGGCATTCCTGTCATAATAATATTTACAATAAAAAGAAAAAAACTTATCAAAAAATGCAGTAATATACAAAAAACAAAAAGAAGAAACTCATATACCAAACAGGAAAAAGACAGGAGGTAAAAATCAACATGTTCTGTTCAACCACAATATTTACAGACACTGTGTCAGAGGATAGAGAAGCTCTTATTTCTCACATTAAATCATTATTATTAATTATAATTAATTAATAATTAATTAATTATATATTAATTATCTAGGTTTATTGTTTTTCTTCTTACAGTAACAATCCACCCCAGAACTGCAGGTCAGCAACACTGACACATAAAGAATTATTGACACCATCAGGCGTTTATAACAAGAAAAGACCTAATCCTTGAAATTCCCATTAACACCTCCCATAAACAGAAAAAAAAAGAAATACAATTGCTGGCAGCTTTGGCAAAGCAACCCATTCATAGCTATTAATGGGTTATTCAGCAACACTAACAATCCCAGTAGCACACTGTGTCCAATAACAAGGCACACATTGCTACTCTGCAACACTAGACATATTGTCTCACTGACTGACGCTGTTTGTGGAAGAGCAATGCACACTAGACCACAACAGGATGGAGGTGTCTGTGTGCACTCTTTCCAAAATAAACTGTGAAATGCAGCATGCAGGACCGTTTTCCTCTGATCCGAGTAGCTTTGAAAACAAAAAACACTTTTACACCAAAATTGTTAACATTTACAACAATTTAGCTTTGGATTAATGACATAGATAATGTATATATATTTATTTATTTATATATATGGCCTTACTTTCTTCCCACTGCAAGACATAAAGAGGGGAGCCGTCTGACCATTGCCATCCCTGAGAAGTGTCTAACTGGTGAAGGCCGATCCACATCCTCTCTGGCATTTGGCGAAGACCTTCCAAAACTGCACAGTTGCAACATCACAGCAGTCAGCAAGTGCAATCGGAGAGCAAAAGCATCAGCTCTGCTCTAAGATGTCTAAATATTTGGATTTGATTCATTCAGGAAATGTTCAGCTGTCAGCAGGAAGATAACATAAACTTGCCCTTTCAGACAAGAGTCATATGAAAACTAGAAAACTGGGAGAGATGATGATATGATGACCTCACTCAGTGAAAAGTTTCATTTCTAACAGCAGATGTCAGAGTTGTTGAAATGAACAGAAGACATGCAACCTCTGAGCGCCATCGTTTTTTACCATTTTTTTTGGGTGATTGGGGTTGATGTTTAAAACTACTTAAATGGGGGGAAACAAGGGAATCTAAACAAGAGTTTAAACAATAAAACCTCAACAAGGCTACAGAGCAGAGGCATCTTTTTCTTGTGCTCAGTTTACTTTAAAAATCTCTCACTGTTGCCAGAATTTTCTTTCTAAATTACTGCTAATTTACTGCATCACTTATTGGTTTTGTAACATATCTTCTCTCATGACGACCAAAATATAAAAAGAGAGATGGAGAGAACAAAAGGAGGAAGTAGATAAAAGGGTTTCCGACTCTACGAGCACAAAACCAGCAACTGTAAGCAGGGCCTCCAACAAAAGTAAAGCATAATCAAAGCTAAGGACTTTGTTCTTAGCAAGATCACAGCAGTGAGGCAAAAATCTTAGTTATTATGACTGTATTCGTTCTTTCTCTGCAGGTACTAAGACGTTAGGTTTAGATCCACATGATGAAGTGATCGTTGTTTATGATTTTCACTGAGCAATAGGTAGGGAGGTGGAGCTACAAAAGATTTTGTCTTACAGGCTGTGGAGTTCAGATCGTTCTCCGACAGACTCAGAAGATCGGCTCCCTGACTGCGACACGAATGCAAAGCTTCGTGCCATGTCACCGTGGCGCCGGAAACAAACTCGTAGCAGGGTCCCTCGGCTGGGCCGGAAAACAGGGTCTGGCAACCGGCCTCTGAAAAGTGATGGACAATCATTAAAAGCACAGAAACAGAGCTAAGACCTGTAGTGTGTCTAGAAACAGACCCCCAATAGGATTTAATTTGATTATCTAACTGAATGGATACTTTAAAACGATGAAGTAAAAAAAGAAAAGGAAAACAAAAAAAGACCTGTTAAGCATTAAAAATGAAAGCATACCAGGTATTAGACAGTTCCCCCACTTATTCTCATGGTCAAAGTCTGAGGATGTGGCACACCAGGAGAGCCCGGGGACCTCTGCATCAGGAATGCATCCATGATGCCAGACGTTGTTGTACTTGAAGGGGAACTCGCATGGAGCCCCCGCAGAGTTCCCTCTGGAGGTGTGGACAACTGCACAGACAAGACAGGAACAGAGTCACAAACGTCTACTAGCTCGAAGGTTACGCCCACAAGATGACTGTGGAATTCAAACCCACAGAAGAAAAAAAAAGAAATTCGATTTCTAATTAGGGTAAAAGATGTGCAAAATAACAACCCACCACAGTGAGGCGAATATGATCAATTTGGAGAAGATGCAACATGAGAAGCTGCAGCATGAAAGGCAGCAGGAGGATGTAGGGAAATGCAATCTGCTAAAGCAGCGATTCCTAAGCTCCCTACTGGGGTGGGGGGTTGATTCGCTTTGGGGCTGAAACTTAATACCAGAAAGGGCATCATATTTTTCACAATAATTAAATAAATAAATAAAAGACAAGGTTTATCATAAGAAACAATTTTACCTGTACTTGCTTTTAAACATGATACATTTTGTGCAAAAGTGTGCACTAACTGTTGCACGGACAGTATTCTGTTGGTTTTTGACAATAACAAAACATTTGTTTCTGAAAGTGAATGAGATCAATGAGCAGATGCAGCTTTCTGAATCCAACACTGATTAAAAGGAAAAATAAAAGCCCAGCTTCAAAGAAGCATGAGAGATGGACACGGTTTGATGTTTTATGAGAAAGGTGTGTTTTAAAACCCAGAAAAAAACTATTTTTGTTGTTGTTTTTATGGTGTTATGTTGCTTTCAGACCAAAGTCAAAGTTTAAGTCAGAGAATCAGGACCAAAAGAGAAACAAAAATCAGACTCTGAGAGCATCTTCATCAAAATCACCATCAGTTTAAAGAAGTCTTTAAATATTTAAGTCCTGCTGGAAGAAGAAACATAATACAGGTTTTTCTAATTTTAGAGAATCATTGCTTCTCATATTACTTCTCTGTTCTTCACTGCAGACAAGCTCCACCCGTTCTTAGGATGATGAGCATTTTCAAGTATTATGAAAAGAATCCCTCCTACTTTAAGTGCTTCATCCGTTTAGGGGGGGCAGGTCTGCTCTGATTGGTTGGATCACTCTGAAATGTGAGGCTTTTGTTTCACACAAAAAGATATGGATGACCTCAATGGTCGTAACATTATGAATTGGAAGGCGTTTCATAGCAACATCTGGCCTCTTTGGGGCAAGTGGAGGTTTATTCTCCCTCATCTGAAACATTTTAATGATTAAGGGTGTTGTTTCTGATCCTATTCATCTTCTGAATGCCGAGTTCCAGTATTTTCCTATCTGCACCGATGCTGCACAAGGACTATGAGAACTAATCAGATTTGAAATTTGAGGCAGTTCCCGTTCACATCTCAGACTTTTAATCATAATATCAGAATTCAGATTCTGCTTTTTTTCTAGATGCTACTGCTGGCCCGCTAAATGAAGCTTAATGGTAGCTGCCACTTTAGGGCGGAGTTGTGTTGTCATGGCTGTGATATGTGGGTCAAGTTACTTTGGTCACAAGCATCCATTCCTGTAGGTTTTTTTTCCCACAAAACAATGTTTTGTAATAAAGATAAGCGATGTAGCTAACTTTAGCTCGGAGTGGTGATAATTATAAAGGCTGATCTGTGTATATGTTGTATGTATAAAAGCAAATGATATAGATGTTTTAAGACTTTCTATTTAGGTACTAGTGGGATCAGATTACGACAGAAGATCTGATTATTTCTAATCATGCACCATAAAGCATCCCATGTTTATTTTTTTTTTGAATAATTTGATCTTCATGGCTTTGATTCAACTTTTTTTTTTTGATGTGTTACATGAATCAACATTTTAATGCAAGGGAAGTGGAAGTCCACGTCACAAACTAAGTCTACAAAAGGAGATCCCCCAAATCATTTTACTCTCTAAACTTGAATTCTAACACATGCAATCCTACAAAAGATCAATGTGATAATAATGCAGACAGGTAACAAGGCAGACTTTGTTTAAAATGTGCCAGAACCATATTCTTTGCAGAACGCCAGGAGAGATTGCTTTTTTTTGTTCTTTTTCCCAGGCACAGTAGGGATCTGAACAAAGCAGGTTCATATTCACTTCAGGAAATAAATGCTTTAAGTACTTTTGATTTGGAGCACTTTGTGCAAAACGAATTTAAATCAATATCTTTTCCTTCTCCCTAAATCATTTCCCAAAGCATCAAGCACTTGGGTGTATTGTAAGCTACTCTGCTAGTCTTATGCATGACGGGAAAGGAGGCAAAACTTACCTCGATAAGGAATCTGACAGATGTTGTTTTGGGTTCCTCCTCTAACCCAAGTGTCATTAGAATCCCGTTTGACTGCAACTTTGTCTTTGCTGACAGCCAAGCCCATCTGATATACAGTGAACACTAATCCATCAAGGCAACGCCATGACAAAGGGACGCTGGAGCCGCAGTCAAACAGGGAAAGCATCTTCGAGGTGACGTTCAGCGCCAAGCAGAGAGACGTGCCCACGTGGAAGAGCCGGTTACCTGAACCCCACTTCCACAGCTGGGAGCTGTTGGCGGAGTTGCAGGAAGTAAGGCTGAACTCTTTGGTGGGCTCCGTCTTTATACATTTACCCGTGCCGGAGTGCGTAATGGTGAAAGCATCTTCATCTGATGATGAAATAGAAAAATAAATAAATAATACAATTTTTGTTGTCTTTTCAGTACGTTCACCATCTAAAAATCATCTAAACAAAAACACAGGGGCATTTTTCTGTCTATACAATGCTCAGAAAAAAAGAGAACTTTAAAGTTGAGTCGTCCTCATTCACTGTGTCTTCTACTGAGTTAATGTTTATCTGGATTTATGTCCTCTTCCTCATTGTGCTGATACACACACACATCCATCCATCCATCCACTTTCTGTACACCCTTGTCCCTAATGGGGTCGGGAGTGTTGCTGGTGCCTATCTCCAGCTGCGTTTCAGGCGATAGGCGGGGTA
>JAUZNJ010049537.1:9998-30955 GCA_034780135.1 Jordanella pulchra
GAATAATTCTGGAGTGTAAATATATTCTAGTGCTAATATACCATATTTTACTGTTAAGTAAATTCTTTAGCCTTTATTTTGTCTTTATTACAACAGCAGGGTTTATTAATCTACTTTTTAAATATGACTCCTATGAAAGCTTCTGCACTAGATTATGTAAGGCTGAGTTCCTTTCCTGCCCCGAGGCCCTGTGTCATATGCTGCTTTAAGACATGGGAGACCAGAGGAGTCAGATGGGGTGGGCTCTGTTCTCTAATGGCATCCAGCTTCCACTGAGACGGTTGAAATGTCTGAGAGTCCCATCAGAGTCTTGTCTGAGATCCACAAAACCATGTCAGATTAATACCCAGAGTGAGCAGTTTGTCTGATGTGGATAGTAGCTGTCAGAGACCTCCAGAGTTTGCTTAAGTGTTGTCTAAAAGCAGAGAGGAGCCACTTGAGTCGGTCACATCAGGGATCATTCTTCAAAAAGATTTGCGGTATGGTTAAACTTGTTAGTCTTCAAGTCAGTCAGGTGCTGGCTTCATTGTGCTTTGGTCTGAATCTGACGGGTTTGTTTTCCTTCCTTCCTTATATTTAATCATGTCAAAGACATAACCTAAATGTTCAGTTTTCGTATCATTATTTCATATATAAAGTATTATCAGCTATCCAAGCAAACCCAACCTGATGTTAAAATTAATCACCCTGTTTCCTTATTAAATGGTTATTCAACTTTTGATGATAAAAACTTAAACATTTGCAATAACTAGTACTGAATATTTTAATCTCTGTTGAGGAATTTTGGCATGATTTCTTTGATTCAACTATTCTGGTGTTTTTTTGTTCTTTATGGAAACTTTTTTGAATGAATTGTCTTTGTGAAGTGCCTTGAGATGACGTGTTGTGATTTGGCGCTATATAGATAAACTGAATTGAATTGAAATTGAATTAATTTTATTTATTTTAGGTAATGCCAGACTCTGACTGGACCATTTCAAACCCAATGTTTTGTGTTTTATTCCTAACTTGACCCACTTATTGGTGGATTGCTGATGGTTTTTTGATTAATTTCCTCTAGCATGTAGCAGAATTCATGTTTCTATCAATGATTATAGATATCATTGAGTAGTAGAAGATCCCTAACCCTAAATTAAAAAAATGCTTTTTTGGTCTGTCTCTAATTAATGACTGGATAGATAGAAAAGTTTTTTAACCAATTTGTCCATATGATTTGATTGAATTGACTCTCTGGTGCCTTAAAATCAAATGTGCTATAAATTGGCAATATATTAATAAACTGCTTTCTTTCCATTATAAAATCATAGGGAATGTCTTTTCTTATTTGTTTTTGTCATGTTCTTGATTAGTCCTTGATATACCTTTTAATTCAATTGAGTTCAATTATACTTTATTGATCCCCAAAGGGAGATTAAGTACAGAGGTTTGGTTTTGCTTGAGAAATGTTTGTTTACTGATCGTTCCTGGGAAGGTTCACAAGTGTTTCCTGTATTCCCCAATTGTTGAAACACTAATTTCCTTGTGGTTGACTGGACCTCAATTGCCCTAAAATGGTTTTATAAGCATTCTTACCCACATAGATGTTAGTGAATTTTACACATCTTTTCTTTGATTTTTTTAAATTGGTGCATTTAGCACTAGGATTTTGCTTAGCCTACTTCATGTTGTGAGACTGGTCCTGTTCGCAGTGGGTGATTTGTTGATTTTACAAGTCATTAATAACACTTGATTTGAAAAGGTTAAAAGAAATTAGAATAATGTGGTCTATCATAGTTACTTGATGTTTAACAATGATTACAGTACATTTTCCATATCTAACTGAATGACATACTAGGGTAACTTTAGCATGCTTACTCTGCGTCATATAACTTGTTGATTATCCAGCTCGTTTTTTTTGTGCTTCAGGGATCTAGGTTATTAAAAAATATGGTTTCACAGGTTCTTAAACCAACTACACAAATGATTTTTGGTGAGAAATAAACTTGTAATTTTTATAAATGAAATCCAACAATATGCAAAGACTTTAAATCTATTCCCAACTATTGTTTTTCCTAATTTTTCTCCAGGCTTCTTAAAGGCCCTATAAATTTTCTTTAGACTTGGACTTCATTTTTAGCATAGTTCTTGTATTTGGTTATAATCTCATTGTGCAATTTCTTCTAGAAAACTAGGAAAGCCGTAACCATATAAAGCAACAAATTGAGCAGCAAAATGGCCATAGATGAGCTTGGGCAGCAGCTTGGTCTCTGTTCTCTCCTGAGGCCAGGTATCTGCTGGGGTTTTGGAACCTTGGAAAGCGGCTGGCATTTCCTCATTAGAGGTTCTCGTTAGCCTCGTTTTGGTGCTGTCACAGCCAATTTCCACAACATCTCCCCGCCCAGACCTCCATCGTTCCAGACAGGGAGAAGGACATGGGGGTAAGAGTGTTATTCATCTGAATATCTCCATAAACACTCGTTTCATTTCAAGGTCTCAAGGCTCATTAAAAGACTAAGGAGTTTGCAAGTGAGGCTCAGGTGGTTTGTGTTTAAGGAAGCATTCATACACAAGCATTAAAAGAACAGTTTCTGTGTTTGTTTCAGATGTTAGACTATTACTCCCAGTGATGACATCTTGCCCCTTGATGGTTAAAATGTAGTATTTTTTTAAACTGAACTTATTTTGCTTTAGTATTTCAAACCTCAAGGTCAATAAGTCAACCATTCCAATATGTGGGACATTGTTTGGAGCCATGTGTCACAAAACAAATGTTCTCGGACTTTATTTCTTGTTTTTCTTGTGCGCTTGTGTTAATTCGGCCTAAAAAAAAGCCCTCATTAGTTTTAATAAATCCTGAGACGCTTGCTCTCCCCGTTCCACTGGAGCCTGACCTTTCTCCCTGCACTGCCCAGAAAATCTCCTGTTTGGCTTTTCACTGTTTGATGCCTCCGTTAATTGGGAATGATTTAAGCTTCTTCTTCTGTTTCTGTCGCTGGTTGAATTCAGCACGGATCTAATGGCAAATGTCACTGTGAATTGCCTGCTGAGGTATTTGAGCAAGCGTGTAATTTCTTTTATTTTGTTTACCCAAATTCCCCTACATCTACAGATCATATATTTACATCACTAAAACAGACCCTCAGAAGGCCATTGACCTCATTCATGGGGGATGGCTTACTTAAAAGTAGGCGATGCAACACTTGCTAAAGTATCAGCGGCAAACAGATAATCGATCTTTGCAAAGGTTTAGGCACCTTTTGGTATGTTTTACATCTTATTAAGTTACAACTGCGAAACTCAATGTATTTTTATTTGGAAAAAAATTGATTAACCAAAACCAAGCTGTGTTTGCCAAGTGGAAGGAAAATTTGGCCTTTTTTGAGAGGGGTGGTTGTCCACACATAAAACTCTCAAAAATATGCTGTTGGTTTATAATCTGTACTCTGACTCTTCTTGATAAAAAATCTGTGTAAATAATTGTCTTCAAAGGTATGATGATACGTTTAGTTTTTCCGGAACTGGACAGAAAACCATAAGAAATCAGTTTTGCAAGAGGAGAGACACATCAAACTTTCTGAAGAAGCTGCTCTGTTCTAGTGAGGCCAAAATGTAAATGCAGTAAAATAAAGAAATGCTGTTAGAGACACAACTAACTGTGAAAATCAGTCTTGGCAGAATCATGCTGTGTTGATGCTTATTTTCTGGAGATATGGACACATTTTTAGCAGGGGAAGCAGAGATTTAAACATTTAAGGCTACTCAGATATTCTTCTTTTAGTTAGACTCAGTTTGATATATCATGCAAAGATGAACTGCCTGGGTGGTGGTGAAGACTCCAAAAGCTTTTGGTTTCTTTCCTACAGTCACTGCAAAAAGCTGAATACAAGCGCCACGTTTTGCAGCCTTATATTTTAAAAAAAACTACGCTAAAAACCATGCATAATCTCCTTCCACTTCAGAACTGTGAAATATTTTTGATATATAAATCAAATCTAATTATTGCTTTGCAGCTGAAATAATGTGACATTCAAGTGAAAGCTCAGGGGAAATCCCCAGTCTTAATATAAAGAACATGGGTATCTTGGACTTTTTAAACTTATAAAAAGCAGCCACAAACATTAACAAAAGAAATAAGCAAAAAACACATTAAAACTTTCTTCTAAGTTTCTCTGCAAAAGAAGCAGCTTGTATGTCTCCGTGACAAATCTATTGTGATGCTTAGGTTGATTAATCTAAAGGTCACTGTTGTGATGAAAGCTCTACTTTTTATTATCTTGTCAGTGCTTTATGATGATGTGTTGTTGTAACACCCCCACTTTCAACATCGGTGTAAAATTAAATGACTTGAAACAAAAAAAAACAAAATCCTCTGATAGCGCCTCATCCTCACTCTGCAGCCAACCAAATGATCTGCTTCTCTTCTTATCTTAGCTCTCGGGTCCTCCCTCAAATTATATTTTCCTAACAAACATGAAAAATAGCAGGCATCAGATTGCCGCCGTTCGTTTGCAGACGCTCACCCTTGAAACCGTGTCCTCTCGCCTCGTTTTGCCTTCCATCTCGGCGGTTCTGTTCGGAGATTGAGGATAGTGACGGATCATTTCAATGATGCCTTGTTCACCCATCATGTGCTAAAAACCGCCATAAAACTGATTGTTTTCCTTGCGGTTAATGTGCATTGTGGAGGAAAAAAACAGGGGGATAAGGGGGAGGGTTAGAGAGAACCTTGATTAAAGTAAGAAGAATACGCTTCTGTGAATCAGAAAATATAAATCAGGAGTCAATGTGGCATAGTGGATCACAGCAGGCAGTGAATAAACAGCCCATTAGATTTAGCCAAGCATCATCACGCTCCAAAGTCTTCCTCCAATTTCACTTCTTATCAAGTTTTTCTTTTCTTTCTGCCTCTCTTGATATCTTAATGCTTCAGCTAACTGGCTCTGTCCTCTAAATATGTTGCGTTATACATCCTTTAGTTTCCCCTTTAGGGAAGGGAGTAAATGTGTTGGCATGTTGAATAGCTGCAGCCTGACAGACTGCACTGTCACTGAGTTCCTCTCTGTGCTGGGTGTCTCTTTGGTTGCCTTTAACATGATTCACCGGAGCAATAACAGAGCACTTAGCCATGCTCTGGTTTCTGCTCTTGCTTGCATCATCATCATCATGCATGGGCTTTGTCGCTTCCACTGCACATCGGGCAGTAGGGCAGCAGAGGTCTGTTTGAGCCACAGCTGCAGCTGGACAAGAGCAGATGTGCTTCTCCGAGAGGAGAGGCAAGCGTAAGGCATGTGGCACAAAATGTGGGGGAATGGGGCGAGAACGCGCCATCAGGCCGCAGTTCAGCTCTGCTGCTTGTCTTGTCTCGTTGAGCGTATGCGCCGTCCTCTGCTTCTTACAGGCAGCAGCTGAGCCAGTCGCAACGGGGTCTGTACACTCCTCACTCCACTCAGCCTGGCGTCTGCCAGCTCGGGGGCTGACATTTCCAGAGGTGCTAAGTCACTCAGCATCTTGTTACTCCCCCTGACAAGTCGAGCTGGATCACAGCAAGCGCCACAAGACTTGAGACGGAACCAGGCGGTGGGGAGGCTGCTTTCGCACAAGTCACTGATCTTCCCCGCTGGAGGAGCTAAGATCTTAAGGTGTTTACAAAGAATCGGGCGGGGTGTCAATCTCGCATTTGGCCCAGCAGGCCAACCCTGGTGTCAGTCAGGTGTGAGAAGTGGTGCAAGGTTGAGGCAGAGGGATCGGTTGACGGAGGGGAAGGGCATCGCAGTGACAGCTCTGCGGTGTCAGCGGTCAGATTGCCCAAAACCAAACTTCATGGCAGATTTTCTTGGATGCAGCCGTCGAGAGTGACACAAGTTCCCAAAGCCGGAGGTAAAAATAGAAGCTTGATTCACTTGTCATTTTGCACAGAGCACAGTTGCAACACACCATGAAGGAGTCTGGGATTATGTGCTCATTCAGTTTGTCAGCTGGAGACTTATTGGAGGGTTTAGAGAAAAGGTCACTCCACTGCTGAACTGCCTGTTCGCTGTTTCAGAGGAGGAGAAATGTGCAGAGGAGTCGCAGTCATCATGCTGCAGATACAGACCCTCACCGCTCACACAGCTCCACATCTCCTGAAACTTTGTCAGCTCCCGTTCTATTCACATCAGACCTAAAGCACCGACATTACAAAAAGCTGTTCGGGAAGAACTGTTATAACCAGTGAAAAAAAATCTGTCTCATTATAAAACCCATTATAATCACTTGCTACTTATAATGATTCTTAAATCAGTTTTCAACAGAACTGTCAAAATATATTTTAGGTCTTAAAGATTACCTCCATTTTTTTAAATTACAGCTAAATGTTTAAAATCAGCAGACGTTTTATTTTTTTTATCAACATACCAAAAATATTTCAATTAAGTAATTAATCTATTTATGGAAAAAAAAAACTTTATCTGAGCAATCCGTTCTTAAACTAAAAAGTAATTAAACCCCAACTCTGATAACTTTGTGTGCCAACCTAAGTATCAACAAATGGTATCAAGCGTTTGTGATGATTGGGAATTAGTCTATTATATTTTTGTAGAGGAAATGTTTAGCCAGCTCTCATGTTTTTGAGTCTTAAAAGCCTGTTTGAGATCATGAAACAGCCTCTCAGTCGGATTTGAAGTCGGGACTTTAGCTCAATCTGGTTATAGCTAAATGGTAAGGACTATTTAGCCAAAATGGAAATGCATCATCTATGTGAAGTGCTATATGAATAGTGCCGGCAGTAAGGAGCTACAATTGTTTTCATGATATTACCTATGGACACAGACCTCCCTCACTGAAACAAAACAAAAACGCACCATTTTTTCACTTTTGGCACACATGCTATCCATCCCTGCATTGCTATACCTCTTTCTTTGGCAGTGGAATTGAAGCCTGAATGTAACAGCATTGGCTGAAAAGTGGGGTAATCCCTGGACAAGTAGCTAGTCCATGGTGGAGACAAACAGAACAAACAACAGTAAATTTCTTCACATGCTAATTCAATCCAAACCTAGGACATTCTTGATGCCAGAAACCATTGCTAATTGGCTGCAGTTCCCAGATAGAGTATAATGTTACATGTAGAAGGATTTTTATCTGAACAGCAAATGTATATTTTGTCATGTTGTGTGAAACCTTTCAGACCCACATTAGGAGAAAACACAAAAGGATATTGATATACAGGTTTCAATGGGATCTTTATTTAGAAAGTAATAAAAGAAAAGGTAAATGTTCAGAAAAATAGTTAGGTGACTGATTTAATCCAGGAGACGTTAGGAACCTGGTGAGTTCGAGAAGGATGGTCCTTCAAAAGTTAGGCTTGTTAGTTCATTGTTATTCTAACCAGCGTATTACATCCCTCCTCTGAGTTTTGTGACAGATGTAATGTTTTTTTTTTTCCTGGGGATATTAGAGACTGTCACATTGAAATACATACATTTCTTCATTTTCTCAACAAGCAGTGGGTGTCCCAATGGCCCAGCTCTCAGGGGTTCCTGTCTTAGTGCCTCAGTAGTACTCCTTTAGAGTAGGTGGGGCTCACCCTTCTCACATTGTTCTTTACAGTTTAATTTTTTATTACCAAGAGAATAAAAGTGTCACTCTTTCACACTCCAGTCATTTTAATCCGTTGGTTTTGATTGTGAAAGAAATAAGTTGTGCAGTTGAAACTTTATCCCTGATGAAATAAACGCTCCTGTCTTTTTTTAGTTCAAGATCATTTTTAAAATAATTGCCACAATAAAGGCAATTCTGTGAGCATAACCCTTTAAAGCCAAAAGCATAAAATAATTGTCGGAAACATTTTACTCAACTCAAATAATTTAAGAAAAACATAGGCTTTGAATACTTCAAATAAAAATTATTTGTATGATTTGTGATACATTAGGCATTTTTTTGCAATTTCACTATATGTTGTCAGTTCACTATGTCTGATTTATCAAGTCAAAAGTCACATTAATCAGGTAGAAGTCTCAAAACTCTTGAAAAACTTGGCGTTTTATGGTTTAATTTAAAAAATCCTGACATCCTTCAACAGGAGCTTCAGTGATCAACGTGGTTGTTAAAAAAGACCACAAACTGCCTTGATTAATCAATTACAAATAAGGGAATTTGGGGGTTAAAAAATGTAGGAAAACACAAGTCTATTCTAGGCCATAACCTGACAGTGATGTATTTTGAGTCAAAGTGACTGACAGCTTTCATATTCTTCTTGCCATCATTCTGAAAGAAACCAGATTTTTTTAGTGATGGGAACCATTTGGTCAAGTCGACCCCAGTTTAGCAGTTGTTGGTCGGTGTCCATACAGCCATGCTCTTTGGACAGCACGTGGTTTCTGGCACAGATGTCTGCATGGACAGCTGCCAACAGGATGCTGCAGTTACACGTCAGCCACACAAAAAAAAAAACTGTTTGTGATTAGTTGCTTCCACCAAACACTGCAGGTTGCAGCATTATGAAAAAAAATACTTTTCATGTGCACCATTAGCATGGTATACCTTTTAGATGCTAGCTCAGTGAAAACTGTCAGCTTCACAAGTCAGGAGCTCAGTTATGTGTGCAAAGGGTCTAAGTATTATTACCAGAAATCAAATAGCGTAAGAGATATGAAAAAGCCTAATTAAAGTAAGAGCAACTTTTAAGTACTTCTTTGACATTCAGTGTCCTCTATTTGGTTTCATTTTCCCTCTCCTCTCTCCAACTCCCTATGTTCGTCCTCGTCTTTCCGGCTGTGGGAGAAGGTTTCGGTTTTGGGGAGGAACAGCTGGGCCCCATCACTTCTCATCGGGAGCCTGGGAGAGACGTAGCTGACAGAGTGATGCACAGAGTCTGTCCTCGCTAATGACTGCACCATTCTCCATCATTATCGCCATCATTAGGAAATTAGGGGGACAGAAGGTATTTACTGTAAACCTGCCACCTCCCAAGGAGAGATAAATAGAAACTGATAAATGCGATCGCATGACGCTGCCTGTCTATTAACCTTCCCATTTTCCAGCTCCAGCATATGCACATTTAACAATCATTAATATTCTCTAATTGGGCCAGTTTCTATTGAGGAAGCAATCTTGATGAATGATACGAAACAACAAAAGGATCTTTACAAGTTAACATCAAGACTGAACTGTTTTTCCAGGACGCCTAAAATAATTTTTCACATTCTCCTTCTTGGTGCATCTATTCCCAAGCTGTATTTTCTCACAGATACCAGGCTTTTGTTTTACACTTCACCAATGAAGCTGCTAGGAGACAGACTAAGGGGCATTTAACATCTTGCTAACAGCCTGGCAGCGCTGCAGAGGCTGATTGTTCGCTGTTTGACCGCGTTACAGCTGGACAACGGCGCATCAGGACCAACGTGAAGGGCACAAGCACAAACACACCCACTGAAATCACACATGCAAGCCTGCAGAGGGGAGTTCAGCCCGCTCAGCAGATATCTACAGGACGTATGTTCTGTGTGACACAAAGACACAAAGTGAGCTGGGGGCAAGGAGACTGTAGTTGCTGGGATGGAGCAGGCTTTCACAACTGGTTAGTTTGGGTGTTTCTTGAGCATTTATTACCATCTGGACAGCAGAGTGTCTGGTGGCTTTGGGAGTCTCACTTCTTTTTCTTTTTTTCTTTTACTTGTTCACAACTCTTTGCCTTGATAGTTTTTGTTTTTACTCTTCTTTCATGGAAACCTTTTTTTTCATTTTTCTTTTGATTTTTTTTATATTACTTATTTCTTTAAATTGTGCTTCTAACAGGGTAGACACTCATGACATCATTTTTTTTCTTCATTAAATCTTTGAGGTTTTCTGACATTCTTCCAAAAAGATTTTTGCTGCTTTTTATTATATTTTTTAAGTATAGAATTTAAAAGTTTGTCTGACCGTCATCACCATTTATATATTGGATGTTTGGTCATTTGTTATTTTATCATAATTCATTTATTTGAAGCCATGAGTACCTCCCCAAAAAACATAGTTTACAATCAGAAGGATAAAAAAGCTTAAAGCCATTTATTGTAGGATGACACAACTCTCAGGTCTCATTTCAAGTCTTTGCTGGATCTTTTCTGAAACTTAATTTCAGGTCATGCTGATGTGCAGGGGATAGTTTTATATGGTTTAAAAATGTTATTTTGTTCCCTAGTTGCCAACTTTTCTTTTTTTTCATAAATACACACTGCATTATACAGTGATACTTACAGGTAATAAACTGAAAACTCGGTCTTCTTTCGTCTGCGCTCTGATGCTTATTTTGAACTTCGGCAAGACGTTTTCAGCATCTTAAGATGCCTAAATGCACTCCATTGCTGCCATTTGATTGGCTGATTCACTATCTGTGTTATTAAGCACTTATACTGATGTAAAGGAGATGTGAGTGGCTTTCAGTAATCTATTTAACCCATGAACCTTAGTACAATTTTGTGCTATTTTTAAGTAGCATTTTTAATGGTTTACGTTATTATTAATAATTTCACAAGACAATATGCAAACACTAGAGCAATTCTTGGGATAAGAAGGACGTTTTTTCTTCCAGATCGCAGCTAGAAAGGAGCTAAATGGTTAAACTTATGGTTCAGCAGAACCATAATACTAAACAATCATGACTTAGCGTTTTAGAGAAGAGCATTCTTTATCTGCAGAATAATATCACTGAAACTAATTCACACTGATGACTGAATTTTTTTAATCATTAAATGATCATGGAATGACTCGCAGAGCTTGATCATTCATTGAATGAGAATTTTTGTTTCTCATTCAGGCACCACAGCTACCGTATTGTATTTACAGATTGAATCTACTCTAGAGTAAACATTGAGAATTTACATACATACAAAAAAACCATCCATGTTTGATCAGACATAAAAGCCTTAGTGGTCATTATCAATGCTGCTTGATGAAATTAGATAATGCCAGTGTAATTTTATAATAGCAAACACAAAAAATATTGATGCGCATTTGATGTAGCAATTACAAGAGAAGGGGGGTTCTAATGATGATGATTTGAGTTTTAATTTTGAACCCACTAGTATCTGGCAGAGTCTATCAATTACAGCATTAAAACAGGCCCCAGCTGCAGCAGCCACGGCGGCCGCCCTGCAAATTGTCGCCTAAACTGCTGTCGTCTCTTCTCCCGTCGCTTGCTGGCATAATTGCAGTTTAACCAGTTTATCATAATCACACAAAGAGTTACCTCTCCCCATAGAGACGGAGGAGGAGTTTCACATCCATGGAGGGTTTTCTGCTGGTGTGTGTAAAGATAACACTGAATCCTGCCATAATCTGAACTGTAGATGTTATTTTAAGCTGAAATAATCTTTTAAATGTTATTTTCTTCAATTACAATATTCTTATTAGAAATAAACTTAGGTCTTTAAAAGATATAAATGTGTAATTTATATCAGGAAAATTTAAACAACAAATTTGAATACAATTGAAAACGCAAAGACAGACAGAAAATGTATAAAATTTAATCAAGTTCTGGTGCCATTTAGAATGATCAGCATTTCTGCCTCCAGCTGCAGGCAGCAAGACAAGCAGAAGGATGCACTCTTCATTTAATGGCCTCTTACAGTGTTGGTGCTGCTCTTACAAGGTGTAAGAAAATAAAGTTGTGGGCATGAAACTAATGTATCAGCTTCTGTTCACCCAAAAGAAAAATAAGCATGAAATGTGGCCACTTCACACAACCCAGCAGTTTGATTATCATGGTGTCACATACATTCCTCCTTCCTGACTCTCTGAACGTGGTGACATGTTGTGGCCCAGAATGAAGTAACAGCAGCACATAAAAGCCTTAAACATTGGTGGAATTTTAGCTTTCTCACCTGGTAATACAGAACATGTTTCTACAACAGCAGACGATAATATCTCCTCTAATCTCAGTTTACCTTTCCTTGGCTCATTTAACTTTTTTTCTTTTTTTTATCTGATCTTAAAGAGGCGTAACTGACACATAACAACAGCACTCTTCTGCTTGTTCTAGTAGAACACGCTCACACTTGACAAGATTTTGTTTTGCTTTTTCACCTTACATGAGATAAGCTACATTTCTGGTCCCTCCTGAGTATCCACAAAATCCATCTTGAAAATAATGATTTGACTCTTAGCCAGATTAGATCCATTTAACATGGATGCATCACATCCACAGAAACATTGTCGGAACTTCCGACCTGAAATACATTCAGGGAAAATAGGGTACAGGCAATAGTGTATAGATGCAGCAGCGCTAAACTAATGAGGTGACAGTCTGCTAATCAAACAATGGTTCAAATAAAAAGGCTATGATAAAGGTGTTTTTCAGTAAAAACTTACAAAATATCTCTTTAATGTAGATTTTTTTTATCTACTTAAAGAATAATTTTTGTCAATTTTCTTTAGCTTGTGTCAGTTAATCTTACTAAAATATTGCATGAAGAACCATTTTTTCAAAATAGCCATATATAGTATGTGAAGAAAAAACTTTACAACCTGCCTTGATTAAGGCAAGTTCTGAGAAGTAAGCTTAATGACAAGAACAAGATCCAGGCAATCAATCGCTATGCCTTGCCAGTTACAGTTGGCCAAGGAGGAAATCTAGGCCAGTGGTGTCAAAACATGAACAATACTTGCTCTGCATAGTGGATTCCAGCCCCTAAGTATCAATAGGCTATAAAGGCAAGGAGGAAGGCAGTGAGTACCAGAGTATCATTGAAGATGAAGCATTCAAGCTCCAAGAATACATCAGGAAGATGGTCACAAGAGATGAAGGACTCAGTGAATGTCTCAGACAGTGGAGGCTAAAGAGAAGATAAGATAAGAAAAATAGGGCCTATTTTCTTAACTGTCATCATAATTCTGACTGCAGCACTTTGGATAAGCTGAAGGATTTAACCACAGTTTGTGGACTTCCTGATAGCAAAGCAATAGTCCAGCCTTCAAGTAACAAATTCATGGACTAGTTTCTCAGCATCACCCCTGGACAGGATATTTCTATTTTTTTTACTATCTTCGAATGGACGATGAAAGGACACTCTAGAAACCTCTTTGATGTGGGATTAAACTGACAGGTCCTAATCAAAATAACACCAAAATTATTATTATTATTAAACCCTGTCCAAATGAAGTGACCGACTAATCAGTGTATTTTTCATAGAACCTGGTCCAAAGACAATAACTTCTTTTTTGTCTGCATTCAGAAGTAGAGAGTTAAGAGTTATCTAGGTTTTCATTCTTCAAGACATGCCTGTAGTCTATGTAATGGTTTAGTTTTATCAGAATATATAGACAGATATAGCTGAGTATCATCGGCATAACAGTGGAAATTAATCCCATGCTATTTAATAATTCCACCAATTTGGAGCATCTACATGGTAGAGATTTGGACATAGCACTGATCCCTGTGGTACTCCACAGGTAACCTCGGAGCATGAGGAAGATTTATCATTTGCATGAACAAACTGAAATCTGTCATATAAATACTATTTAAACCAGCCTAATGCTGTTCCCTTTACTCCTACTAAATATTCAAGTCTTTTCAAAAAAATATTATGATCAACTGTATCAAATGCAGCATTGAGATTTAACAGGAAAAGTACAGATACAAGTCCATTATCTGAGGCCATGAGAATATCATTAGTGACTTTGACCAGAGCTGTTTCAGTGCTATGATGAGCTCTAAAACCTGCCTGAAACCTATCCATTATAGTGTAAGTGGTCACAAACTTGTTTAGCAACTATTTTCTCAAGAATTTTAGATAAGAAAGGAAGATTAGAAATAGGTCCATAACTGACCGAGTTATTTGGGTCAAGACACAGTTTCTTAAGTAAAGGTTTGATTACAGCTTCCTTAGAAGCCTAAGGTACATATCTCTGTAGCAGGGATAGATTAATCATATATTAAATGGAGGTGGAAATCAGAGGGAATACTTCCTTGAAAACTGTTTGGAGCTGGATCTGACATACAAGTCGAAGACTTAGATGAAGATAGTAGTTTTGTTAACTCTGAGAGTCAAACCAAGTTCAGGTTCTAAAGTTACCTCAGATGGTGCTTTATCTTCCAGAGATAAATCATATTTGGAGGAGTGCCAATGATAAATCATATTTGGAGGAGTGACAATGATCTTATTTTTATTAGGATCAATCCTATTTATAAAGAATCCCACAAAATGATTAATGCAAAGAGCAGGGGGAAATGGACGGATCGGCAGAGCTATGGCTTTGAGTGAGTTATGCAATTGTATTGAAACAAAATCCATGATTATTCTTATTCTCCTCTAATAATGACAAGAAATAAAGTGCTCTTGCTTTTTCATTTTCTCTCCAGCTTCCTAGCATTTTGCTTTAAAGGACACAGCTCTTATTTAAACCAAGGAATCCACTTTCTATTTTTAAAGATTTTCTTTTTTAAAAGGGGCTACGTTGTCTAAGGTAGTACACAGGGAACTAGTAACCCCATCAACAAAATCATCAACTTGTGAAGGGGAATAAACTAAATTTCTGTATTCTCCATTATTCATTGTTCTGTGACACAATGGGAGATAAGAAGTGGAACAGATTCTTTAAAATTTAGAACGGAATTATGATCATATTATGATTATGATATGAAACCTTCTTTTGGGGGAGGAGAACTTTGTGAAAGTTATTTCGAAGGTTACTGAAAAGTACGAGAGGACAGGGTTGTGAGAAAATACTATTAGCTCTTCGCATTCGCATTTCCAGTGTGAAGAAGGAATATGTGGGACTATTTAGATTTTAATTAATTAAAGATAATCAATAAATCAGATGTACACGTTAAATTTCTTATTCTTTGCTATGAATAATTGAAGCCTTCAAAATAAAAATTTTAAATGAACTGACTGTACATTTATTAAATTATTATATTTCTAACTCTATTTAAAACCTTATTTAGCCCAGCTTTTTTATATTTTTAGAAGTCTGAGATGATTGAGCCTGTTATTCTCAAATTAAAGGACAGAATCCATGATCTGCTGTGTTTTTAAAGGTACATATCCATTAAGTTATGTTAGTTTCAGAATGCTGAGGGAGCATTGAAATTACTTCTCTCCAGCTGGTCCTTGCGATCGCTGAATTTCTTTTGGTATAAACATGTACTCTGCTCAAACTCAGCTCTTGTTCTGTTATTAGTAGCAAATATTACCACAGTCCTGCATTAGAGAAACCACCTGAGGTCCTTTTCTGTTTCAGTCCAGCAGACCCATGAAGCTCAGTCGGCGGCGTTGCACTCACATCCAAAAGTTTCCTCAAGAACAGATGAAGAAAGAAGTCAGGGAGGCTGGATCAGCTGGCCTGTGATCTCCTGCGCGAGCCAAGCTGTCTGATTGGCTGGAGGGCTGCAGGGCCATCTTGCCTTTCCTGGCAGGCAAGTGGCTCAAGCAGTTTGGTTAGGGAGGTGTGCAAATGTGTGCGTTTGTGTTTGAATGTGTGTATATGGAGCGAGAAGGGGGAAAAGAGCTTGGGTGACAATGTGTGGATGTACATATAGAGGAGGGGGATTTCTTGGCTGGAAACTGTGAAGATGCCTTTCATTATATGTGTGTGCATTGTAGCATATGTATGCTGAAGCACTGGCAGTTTGCAGGTTGCTCAGATATCTGAAACAATCTAAAATAGCTGTATTAATGACCGATTTTGATTTGAACCAACAACATTTTCTTAAATATAGTTCCAACTGCTGTGTGTTCTCATAACCTCTGATTAGGATTTCATCTTTCATCTTGTTGGAAACGTTGTAACAACCCTACAAGTTTAAACACGGTGTCTTCATTACTGTGATTTTTTCAATAAAAAATGTGTATTTAATTAAAAAAAACAAATAAAGAGATTATTTTTTTCATTAGTAGCTCTGCCAGACCAGTGATCAAAAACCTCACAGTGCAGAAGAGCTGATGGAAAGATTGGCTTGTAGGATGTGTTTTCATTTTCAGACACTGATAAAAACAAATTTTAACCTTTTTAGTGTTCCTCCAAAATGTAGTTAGCTCTGCTTGTTGATGACATTTCATGATGTGACTTGCCTTTGTACTTACAGGGTTTTTGTTTTTTTATTGTTTTACAATTTTCTTTATTTTGTTTAATCTCTGCCTTACATCATTAAAAGTACACCTTTAAATGACATCTAACAAAGACATGTTTAAATCACTCATATTTAAATATACTTTTCGTGGCCTAAAATTGAACATTTTGTACTACACCAAAGTATGGCCAAATTTAATCTAACATTTTCTTATCCCGTTCATCACCATGTATTTCTGACTCAATAAGAACTTTAGCATGTTAGCTACTAAATCACCTTCACTAAATCACTAAATCACCATCTCGCATAAAATAGAAATATTGTACTTCAAGCCATTGCATCGCAAATATTCTCTTTATGAGACTTTTCTCAGTTAGTTCACTATCCATGTGCATGCAAAGTATAGGAGGTAAAGACAGAAGTATAAGACAGACCCAGTTATTCTGTTATGTCAGCTGTTGCCCATTTTGTCTAAGTAAAAAAGTCAACTTTATTGCCGTCCAGGCTTTACGTAGACTCAAACCAAATGTTGAAATGTCAATACTGAAACACAGTTTGTTTTTATCATGTTAAAAATGTAGAAATTCTCATATACATGTTGCCTTAACCTTTCCTAATCCAAACAGGAGGCGGGAGGTGGTGTCAGTCCATGTGTGTATGGTTGGGGGGTTATGACATCATTCTCCATGCTGCTGTGGTGCTTTGACACCCGTGGCCTTCTGAATCCCAGACACCCCCCGTGGAGCCCAAAGAGGCATGTCACCTTGATCATTTTGTCCCCAGGAGACTGTCACCACCAAACCTCGTTCTCCATTTAAAATGTACATTACTAAAGCTGTAGGAATATCCTCTGACAACCACACCTCTGCTACACCATCAAAGGGTTATATTAACTTGTTTCTGCTTATTAGGATAATCATTAGTCTGTTAAACTGTTTATCTAGTCAGCCACAGTGAAAATAAATCGCTCCTATATCTTTGCTTAAAGCAATATGTGTGTTATCAGAGGATCTGAGGGCTGTGAGGTGGAGGGAATGGTGTGGTGGTCAGGGGTGGCTGTGGGGTGCAGCACTCACCAGATTCAACACTTTCTCTCTTGTGACAGGTGATAAAGTTTGAAATGCCAACCCGGTGCACTCCAGGCGCAGGTGTGGAGAATATGTCCAGGAATAGCCAAACCCTCTGTTCACAAGTCTGTTGACACCACTGCAACAAATACCGCCCCTGCTGCACTGCCATCATACTGGAGACAATGATCTGTGTCACCTTGGGTTCTTTTCCTGTTTTTTTATTATTATTTCCTGTCTGCCTTTTTTGGACTTCCTGCAGTCATATTTTTGTATTTTCATCATACAAATATGAAAATGTAGCATTGGTATATTTTCCTTTTTCTGCTTTTAATTTTCTGGTGAAAATAGTATTAAATATCTAAGCAGGGATATAGTTAAAAAATATGGACCAATAACGGCATCACGGTTACCTTTGGACTTTTCTGCTTCATCCTGGATATTTGACTGACGTGAACTTTTTACTTTAATTGAAATTTAAAGAATCAGTCTGTCTTTAAGTTTGTGAAAGCCCAGTGTGAGAAGACCTAAATAAGAGAATGTTTAAATATAAAATTGTTTCCCCTGCCTAAGGGGATCAAGAGGGACTTAAACTGAAAGATTCAGGCCAAATACAGTATTATCAAAAAATGGTCAGAGTGAAGCAAATCAGATGTTTTTCAAAAATTAATTTTTCTGAACTATCTCACGCTATCTCTAAATCACACATAGACCAAGTTCTCAGAGAGAAAAACTCCCATATTTATTAGTTTTTTTATCCATGTTAACTGGATATCCTGAGTTTGTTGCACCAGTTCCTTAAACACAAACTTTGGCAGATATAATAAAAAAAGCATTCTTCAAATCCATTAAAGGAGTTAACTTAAAGTATTCTGAGCAAAAGTTGTGCCTGGTATAGTGTAAGAGATCATTACAGAGAACTAGCTGAAACATATTTTAGGAATAACACAACATTTTAACACATAATGATTGTTTTATTTTGCATACATTTTGTTCAGATGACCCAAATAAAATTTGTATATTTTCAAGAAATAATCTGAAGCTTTTTGTTAAGCATGGTTTTAAGTTCTGACTGACATTTCCATTAATCAAAGAAACCCCGATTTTCCCCTCTATGTTCAGGTGTTTACCTTCAAAATGTGATTCTGAAGAGTCAAAAACATGTTCATATGGAGTTGTTGCAGCTGTTGGTCACACCCCTGCTCATTACACCATTTCACCACGATGCTGCACTATTCTCACATTAGCCTCCTGACCACACTCTCTGTACAGCAACAGGGGCTCAAGATGTTTTTAAATCTCTGCTGCTAATGTCTTGCTGGGGGTGGCCATCTGTTTTTGGAACTCCCAGAGAAGCTGTGGCGGAGATGGACTCCTGGCTCCCGCCTTCTCTATGCTTCTGTTGGGGGTAATAATGTGTCCTGGTTCCGGGAGCCCAACTGGTGTCCATGAGTTTGTCCTTTACCGCCACTCATCCTTGTCCCAGTCACGCCACAGCGAGGGCAGGGAGCCATCCCGTGATGGAGTGGGCTTCAGGGGGCAGCTTTTCATGGCAAAGATAGGATTCTGGACAGTCTTTCTCTCCACCCTGCTGTTCTCTCCTCTCAGGCTTCTACAATTATGGCTTCATCTTACAATATAAAGTCATCTTTTTTGGCTTGTTTCTATCTTTCTCCTTTTTAAAAGAACACTCAGAATGCCACCTTAGACAACCTTAATGGAGTTTGTGTTTTGCATCTCTTTTAAACATTTCCTTATATTTATATTTAATAAAAAATATGAAACTAGTCTTTTATTCAGACAGCCTGTCGGCTGCACATATTCAGGACTAGATTTTCAGAACACCACTTCCATAAACAGACTGATTTTAAGGTTCTTTGAGGAGGTGCTGAAGCAATATATCAGGATAATTGTGGAAACTGAAAAAAAAACTGTTTTAGGGGCAGATAGCTAAGTCTCACACCAGCAATATTTAGTCCCAGTTCAAGGACAGTTCACTCATGCAGAGAAGAAACTGTAACCTCCACCGGTCAGAGCATGTGGACTCCTGCTGAAATTATCTTTACAAATATACGATTTCCGAGGGGTGTAATTGTCTTCACGCTTATGGTCATTCATGCCTCATTTCATTTTCTATAAGTCTATATTTTCCTTGGCGTATTACAAGGGCATACTTGCCCTGAAGGCAGCAAAATCATATGAGTTGGTGTTTAAATCTTTTTCTTCCGCACTTGAGGAAGCTTTTTGTAAGATGCCCTCTCAGTATGGATTAGAAGATATGGTGTCATTTAAAACTTTTACTGTAGCTATAAAGGGTTGCAGAACACCCCCCCACCACCACCACCACCACCACCACCACCACCACCCCCCCACACACACACCACTACCTCTAACAGGTACAAAAACATGAGATCCAACTTAAGCATTAGAAGGACAGTGATCTGATGATTTTCCGATATGAAATCTTTGTGAGATTCATTTAGATCTGTTTCTTTAACAATGAATCTCTACCTATAATTATAGATCTATTTGAAGAGTGAATAACATTTTTTACTATCCAACAGGGTTCTTCTCCTCCAGCAAGAAACTCCAGAAAATTATACATATAAGTGTTCAGTCCAATCAGTAATGATATGCAGCAACTTTTGGTAAAGATGCAATGAGCAGTGTTGCAGAACTTTCAAAGAGCAAACCCAGAAAATGTTCCCATATGATATAGAAAGAATTTGTGGGGGAAAAAAATGACCACTTACCCATCTTTGAAGCTCTATAGCTCAGATGCACCATTCAGACTAAATGAGTTGAATAATCAAGAATTTTATAGGTTTTTAAACAGTTCCAATTTGAATTTCCTGACTCACTGAAATGCCACCATAATTTTCATATATCGCTGAATATGACACTGTTAAACATTCAGAAAGTTTTTTATTCAAGCTACTTTCCAAGCTAAAGTTTTATCTACATATTAAGTTTATCCTGTTAATCAAAACCTGTTTTTTTCTTTTATCTAGTGTACCTCCAATTAATTTACACTTCAGTTTGTTACATCTAAACTGTTATTGACCTGTTAATCAATCCAATAGGCTTGTAATCAATTGAACAATCAGTAATCACTTAAAGGAGAAAACCACCTTTTCTCCGTAAAATATTTTAAGATATGTAATCATGATCTCATTGTGGTCACAGGGGATTTTCTGAAAAATCATGGAAAGAAGTAAAAAAGAGAAAACATTGTCACACAAAGTACACTTAACCTTTTTAAGGTGGAATACAGCTGACCTTATTTCGCAAAACCTAAAAAGAATGAACAATTTGAAACAATAGATGAAGGCACCCTACTAGAAGGTAAACAAAAGTATCTGCAGGAACTAACATGCTCATTTGTTGGAAGGAAACCTCAGACAAAGCTTACTTTTTCTGTCATAATTGGACATTGTGTTTTTACTAGTTCAGTTATCAGTAATTGCTTAAAGCTAGTTGTGCTTTCTTGTGTATGAAGGAGTACTTGGGCTTGAGCGCTGATTTGTCCTGATTTGATTGCAACATTTAGATCTAGCTGGAAAAGTTCAGTTTAGGCAACTGGACATGTAGTTTTCTAGAAGACGTTTCCCCTCATATCCAAGACACTTCATCAGTTCTGACTGATGCAGGAGAAAACTTCTTTGACTCCCCTCTCAAAGAAGCCATTGTCGTTAACTTGGAAAAGCCATCCCTTAACAGAGGAAGTGGCCTCAGACATAATTTATCACCCACATACAAAGCACTTTTAGGAACCTTACCCAAAAGATTCACCTAACACCTACATCCACCTGACTCAACAGAGCCATGTGACCGAAACCACTCTGACGACCTACTTAACGACTCAGAGCCACCTTTTTTTT
>JAUZNJ010049547.1:0-30953 GCA_034780135.1 Jordanella pulchra
AAGAATTATGAAGAATACTTTTATCCTCATGTAATAAAGTAATAAACTGGGATGCTATCACCTCGGAGATTATGTCAATGCAACTTCCTAGTTCCAAGTTTTTATGTAAATCAAACACATAATTATTCCTCTTGATGCGCTTTTTCTAGACAAGACGAACCAATTCTGTGAAATTAACCACATTCATAGTAAAGATGAAGTCTGTACATCTTTAATAGTGTTTGTCTCCTCCACATTGCACCTTTACATCACCCACAGACATGCCCATTTATGTAATTTAATGGAATTTTGGTGTTATTGCCAAATGATATGGAGTTTTTTTTCTCTTTGTGCTCATTTAACACTTGATCCCATTCAAATCTCTTTTAGTTTGAGCTGCTGCTGTACTCTATTTTTCCTCAGCAGCCCCAAATAAGCCATTAACTATTCTCTGCCACAGCACTTTAGAAGTTCATCACCAGATGATGCAGTGCCTCTAAGTTCCCTCGTACTCCTTCCACAGCTGGTTGACGTGTCGTTTATCTTTCAAGCAGCACATTCTGCTGATCATTTTAAGAAGGCTTCTAGTTAATGAAAGCCCCAATCAGGCTGTTGTCAAATAAAAAACTCAGACATTTTTAACCACTATCCTTCACTTTGCAGCCAACCGACCAAAGAACCTATTGGTGTACATCAATCCGTATGGGGGGAAGCGACGCGGGAAGCGCATTTACGAGCAGAAGGTGGCTCCGTTGTTTCGGCGGGCCGGCATCTTTACGGATGTGATTGGTGGGTACCTATCAATTGAGAGTCACAACATTTAAATTAAAAATGAGGCTCAAAGGCCACCATATACATCTCTGCTGCCACTGTGGCCCTCTCGCAGGGACAAGGTAGCCTCACAAGGATATGATTTTGGTTTATGGTGGCATTAATCATTCCACCACCCGAATGGATGCTGAGATACTTGATAAGCTTGGGTATCCAAACACATCTATTATTCAATAAGTGTTTGCTACAGTGCATATTCTTCAGTACTGATGGTCCATCAGTGTGAAAACTATTCACTCAGGGCTTCCTATAGCTGCTATGAATGGCGTGATTATTTTGTGCTGGGATTATATGCCTGGTAAACAGATTTACTGTTGAAATGATGTTTTTTTATTTTTTTTTTCTGCCTCGGGGCTCATTTTGTTAATACACAGTACAATAGCTGAATTAGACTGTTTGTGCCTTTGTGCCTCGCTTCTTTTCTAAACATTAATCTGTTCAGTGGGTTTCAGCGAATGCATCCAAAGTGCTGTGGTTTTTGTTTTTAAATGACTGCTCCGCCACTTATTTAGTCGGTGCATTTCTTTTATTGCACTTGCACTAACGCTTGCCATTTAATTGGTTTCCACAGTTACAGAGCGTGCTAATCATGCAAGAGACCACTTGAAAACAGAGGCCAATCTAGACGATTATGATGGGTGAGTACTTCAACGAGGTAGCTCCTGCTGCCTTCAGGCTTTTGAAACACGAATTCTTGCTTATGGCATTTATTTTGATTCCCTTTACTCTCTACTCATATTTTGATAAAACCACTGAGGCCCTCATTAAAACTCTGTTGTTGGGAAAAATCTGCATTGAGCTGAATTATTCATTTTCACGAAGCAGTTTTTGCTCAAATTCGACTTGCCACAAAGCAACCCACAGCTTCTTCTTTTTCAAACTAAAAAACATTCATCATATATCTTATTCACTATATGGGGAATAAATGCATTTATCTTTATGGAGCTGAATAGTCACAAAAGTAATGTTAATTTTCCAACATTTTTTGATTAGCTTGAAAATATTTCCACCCTATATCACAGTATCATACTTGAAAATATCCTTTGTCAGGTAGACCGTGAACATTTTTAAGGTAGTACTTCTTTTGCATTGGAACATGAAACAGTTTAATGCCTGTGTTTAAAAGCACCCAACTAATTGCATTAATTTATGATTCGCTAAGATATGAAGACCCACTGTGTTGGCTGATGAAGATTCACTCACGTCGGCATGCTAAATGCTTGAGTGGATGGCAGCACAACTTAACCGATTCAGCTATTTTGTGTTTTGACCCTTTTAGGACTCCAACTTACCTAAATCTTTATCCCTAGGTAGTCATGGAATCCTAAATATAATAATACAAAAATAATGGTAACATACCAATTAACATATATTGTGGTAGCACTGTTGCATTGCTTTGCCATAAAAAATTAACAGCTTTAAGCAAAAAAAAAAAAAAAAAAAAAAAAGCTTCAGAATGAATTTGTTTTGCATCTGATTCGAAGGGTTAAGGAGGTATACAGTACATAGAGTTTCTGGAAATACCTTTCAAATTGTAGCATTAGCATTGCAAATCTAAGATATCATTTCCAAATGTACAAACTGGAGGGTTAAGGGGTTGGATCAAATTAAATGCACCATTGAATAATAATAAAACGTAACATAAATTAGATTTACTATTTTGTTGGTTTAATTCATTATTAAGTAAATGTGTCATTAAATTATAAGATGCAGAGTTTCACAGTAACATATACAAATAAATATTTCAATAACATCAGGTCAGTTCAGTTAGATGGATCTTTTGCCAGCTTTACTTATTGGGGGGGGCTATTGTTGTCTGATGCAGCGTCCTCCAAGCAGGACCTCAATGAGCTCTCTTATAAACTTATCAGTTTTCAGACCAAACTAAGGATACGGAGACTAGAGTTCTCACCTTGAATTTGTGGTGAATAAATTGCAACGATCTCTTGGAAGTCATTAAAGTTATTGGCCTTAGGGCTATGGCACCATTATAAGAAGTTGTCTTGACTTGTTATGTGAAGCAACCAATCAGACGTTAGGGTCTGTAGAGACCATCCTAGTCATCCCCACTAAGTTTCATGGTTGAAGTTGACAGCATGAACAATTTCATTATCATTCATTATCATTATCAAATAATATTTTAACATTATATTCAATTATTTAATGCTACATTCACAAAAACTTCCAGTATAGAAGAGAACAGCAAAAAGAACTGAATAATAACATGCAGAAAATGTGATTTTTCTTGTCACAATGCTACATTTATTTACATTGACTTTTGTCTTAACCCTCCTCAAACTGTATAATATAATCTAAAATGAATTAATTTCAATAGCTGAATTGAAAATGTGCATAGCTGAAATTAAAAGTGGCATAACTCATGGTTTAGTTTTTGGTCATTCTAAAGATGTAATTATATTCAAAATAATTCTAATATTCTAATCCAAAGGGAAAATTAAAAGTTGTGACTTCTGGGAGTTTCTTCAACTAGTTTTTATAGATGCAGGCAGGATAGATCTCTATTGGTGTGTTTTAGGGTTTGTCCTATGGCTGATTATGGCTTGAATCTCATGAAAAACCTTTAAGTTTATAAAAAAGATTTATTAGGAAAAATATTTCTTACTGGAAGGAACCTCCTGTAAAGCATGCCCATGTACAGTATATGTACTCAGCACTGTGCATCACAAATAAATTCATAAATGCTTGTTGTTTTGGTGAGTTTAGAAAGCCTTTGTTGCTTCATTAGCTGTCTTTAGCTCATCAGTATTGCTATGTCTGATTATCTTTCATCTTCGTCTTCCCCTACCCTACATAGTTTCTTTATGTACTATAAAAAAATCCTGTAGAAAAGAAATGTTTTTCTCAGATATGTTGCTCTAATCTAAATTACTCTAAAATGTTGCCCATTGTCATCAGTGAAGTTCTCAGAACTCTCTTACCTAAACGGCTGTGATAAAAAAAAAGAAATAAATACAGCACATAAATACAGCACTTTATACTGTGAATTTACAGACATTTTTTACAGTGTGGAGTTTTTAAATCAGGTGAGTTTGCAGTCCGGTCAAACATTGCGATATGATGTTTACCAAAGCATTAGTATTAGGGGCAGGTGTAAAGTCTGGTTATAAATGAGGTCAGCATCTTAATAAAAGTTGTCGGAAGACGGAAGCATCAAGTTCTCTAAAATTTCCCGGCAGATGGCTGCACCAACTTTAGACTCGGATGTAACAGACCAACCCTACCCTTCCTCCTTGATTTTCATATGAAATGCTGAATGTACCCTCTGAAAGAGGACTTTGGACCCTTGAGCAACAGTTTGATTAATTTCCTCCTAAGCATAGATTCAGCTGTGGCCTCCTGCTTAACCTTATCAGCAGGAGTGGAGGAGCTGTAGCTATCTATAATGCAGAGTTTCCCAAAATGTTTGACTTAATTATAAACTGAGTCGGTTATTGTTTAGCAAAATACATATTTTTTAGTCTGTATATTATAGTCAAGGATTATTCAATTACTAAAAGATCTAAATAGAAACGTCTCTGAATGATCTTGAACTATCCGTTTGATTTCTCATGCATTCTTTGAAGAAAGAAATTTTATAACTGTGAAGGTGTTTTAACCAAATTTGTGTTCAGTAAGAGTGATCAAAATTGTTTTCTTATTTTAACCACATTTAATTTTAAAACAAAACCTGATCTGTAATAATACAGTCAATGGATGTGATGTTTCTGATCTCACATGTTCATGTTACTAGCGTTTTAGCCTTATTTTACAGCTCTATCTGCCTTTCAGCAGTTCTTACAATAACTACAACTCATCAAAAACCACAAATCACTGACATACATCAAGGTTATAAGCTGTAAATTATGCGAGCAAAGCGAGAAGCCAAGGGTAAAATGTGCACCAAAAGAGCCCTTTCTATCCTGCCAGGCGCCCCGTCCTTTCAGCGATTCATCTTTCATTCGTAACAGTAGAAGCAGGGTTAGATCCCATTATGCTTTTTTATTCTGCAGCTCACATAATTTATAGATGCATTTCAGTTGCTTTTGAGTTAGACCTAAGAAGCTGTAATACCGGGTGGCACAGCGTGATATTCCTATTTATTGTAGGGTTTAACAGTTGCCCTGTTTCATTATTGTCAAGGTTTCCTTGCTGTGCAGCTATTTTCCTCCTGATTATGTGCTTTGACTCTGAACACCTGTACATGTAAGTCAACTCATTACAAAGCAACCTGCCAGGATACTACATGAAGTGTTCGCAGGAGTGCGTTGGGAAGATTTCGCGGATGGTTTTAAGTTGCTGCTTTGTTTTGTTCTCTCCAGGGTGGTGTGTGTGGGTGGAGATGGGATGTTCAGTGAGATTCTTCATGGGTTGGTTACCAGGACCCAGAGTGATCATAACGTGGACCAGAACCAACCGGACGCCGAGTTGGTGCCATGCCCTTTACGTATAGGGATCATCCCTGCAGGTGGGCTTTGGAATCCTTTTTTTTTTTAGTTGCTCTTTTTTACTCAGACTTTTATATTTGGACTTCTAATAGTGTGTTTTAAATAAAATCCCCCCCTTAAGCAAATTAACATTTCACCTCCACCTGTGTAAATGGATGTACACTCCCCAGCCACTTTGTTAAGTACACCTTGGACCCCGTCTTGCTCTCAAACTGTCCAAATTCTCCAGAACAAAGATAAAACATGTTGACTTGATTGCATCACATACCACAGCCATGACGCAAATATGCACCTTAATCTTAAACTGCAGTATCAGATGGAGATCCGGTGCTACTGGAGTTTAGTGAAATCATCATGTGCAAAAGCTTTGGGTCATGCTGCATTACTCTGCTAGAAGTAGACTTTAGAGCAGGCATGTCCAAAGTCGGCCCAGTGAGGGTTGCTGTCCTGCAGGTTGGACAGATCTCTCTGCTTCAGCACAGCTCGTTTCCATTGATAGGCTTTTGCTGAGCTGCAATCTTCAGAATCAGCTGTGCTGAAGGAAGGAAACCGCAAAATCCTCCAGGACAGTGGCCCTAGAGGATGGATACGTTGGTGAAGCTGCTCAACAATGATACTCCTTCAATGTAGCAATGCTGATAGAAAAGAGCATAGAGAATATAATATCACTCCCTGCAGCCTGAGACGTTGATGCCAGGCAGGATAGATCAATGCTTTCATGTTGCTTTAAGATGGCAACCAACCTTTAAAATGTCTCAGCTTAAAATTAGACTCCTTGGACAAGAAAAAGATTTTCTAATATATTTACTTTCCAGTTTTGGTGAGAGTTTTTAAGAATATGTAGGTTCCTCCATTTTGTTGGGGGAAATGTAAGGTGCTCTTCTCTAAGGTCTTTTCACAAAGGTACTACTTTAGGTTTACATTAAATTATACAACCGCTATACATATTTCCCCTGCAGCTGCTGCCTTTGTAAATCATGTAATCCTTGACTGAAGTATTATAGCATGCCTTAAAGACACATCTTGACTTTCTCTCTAGGGAGAAATGGCTTCTTATTTATTTGTCCTTTTGCAGTCATGATATACCCCTTAGCTGAATTCATCGAGTCCAAGCAGGGTCTTCAGTTTCTTTCAAAAGTCTCTCATAATAAAGAGAAAGTTGCATCATTTGCATTGAAAGGGTAAAGTTACTCAAAATGCAAAAGTAAGGGATGCAAGTTTTCTGCAGAGAGGGTAAATGATTTATCTACTTTTAATTGTTACAATTTTAAGACTTTAAGATCCCAGGGTGCTTAGTTATGTAAGAGAATCTCCATGGCAACAGGACAGGGTGCCTCCATGATCCCCAGAGAGGTCAATCACTCCTAAGTGGCATGATTGGGAACATGCTGTGTGACATTTTTAAAATCACTGTAAATTTCAGCGGGATGGAAATAGGACATGTGAAGACCAGCGTGAGGATATCCTGAGCTCAGCTTGATGTCGGTGGCCGCTTTGTTTTGAAAATGGGTTGGGGAGATGGTAAATGATTCATCTTGATTCGAGTGAGCTAGTTTGTTTTGCAAACACAGTGAAAGTGAAATGTCAGAGGTTTTATTTCTTCAAGATGATACAGTGAGCAGGAGCTGAAATCTGAATCTAAAGGAGATAAACAGATTTTAATGAGCAGATTTTAATAAAATCTCTGTTGTGATAGTTTAATCGTTAGACCTCCTTGTAGTATTTCAGTAAATGTTTATTTTTTTAACTGTTGTGTCAAGTTGCTGTGAAGGAATAAAAACAAATCAACAACTTGAATTTTTTAAAACTGATCTTTCTGACAAGTTTTCTTATAAGTGAAATTAGATCATTGATTCGCATCATTTAGGCATCTCTTTATAATATGTTTTCTGTCAACTACATGTGTCTGATTGTGTAGGTCAGGGTTTTCGAGAACAAAAATATCACACTGATGATGCAGAGGTTTAAAAAACTCATGTATCAAATATGATATAGTTGGCTTTAAAAGGGTTAAGCTCCAAACACAGATGTTATATCAGTTAAGAACATAAGAACAATTAGAGTTTTACATTAAAAGTTATGCAAAACGGTAATTTACCAAAACTCCCCACTAAGTCAATGAGTCGTTGCAATCAGCTGGTTTTCCTGAGATAAAAAAACCTTGAACCAATCTGACTGTGTGATCTGGTTGAATTGTCTCTGTATAGTGCCTTCGGATGATTCGAATTGGCGCTAAATAAATAAACTGAATTGAATTCTAATTCTGAATTGAATTAGAATTAGAATTCTAATTGAATTCTAATTCTAATATTTTTATCTATCCCAAAAATACAACATTGTTGCTGCTATTACAAGACAAAGTCTAAGCTGTACTGATTTATTTTCTTTACATTTATTTATTTATTTATTTGTTTGTTTGTATATTTATTTGTTTGTTTTTGCTATGGTTAATATCACATTAATTAAATTACATTCAATAGAGTTTTATAGCACCTTGGGTTCAGACTGCAGGTTTATTGGCTCTAAAACCACAGTAGAAGTCAAATGTTTCAGTTATAAGGCTATTATTTGTGGAAACGCATCATTGCTTTTTGTCTAGGTGGCTAAAAACACATTTAAAAGAAAGCATAACCCCAAAGCAGAAACGATACCAGGGAAGGGGTTTTACCTGCTGGAGATGTGGAAGGGATGATGCCAATCATTTCCATATTTTCTGGGACTGCCAAACCATTCAGCAATATTGGTCTCAAATCCATAAGCATTTACAGAACATCTTCACTGCTAATTTTCCTTTAACCTTTGAATGCATATTTTTATGTAACATACCGGCTGACAAACTGAACTACAACGATCAAAAACTTCTGTTTATTTTACTGGCCGGGAGCAAAAAGGCCCTCACAAGAAAATGGCTTAAACGGGAACCTCCAACAACTGATGACTGGATAAATGTAGTGAAAGAGATCTATGTACTGGAGAGATACTTTCTACTAGATAGAATATGTCAAACCTGTTGCGTCTGATTTTTCGTAAACCTTGCTGTTAATTATTGGTTAGTACTCAGCCCCCCCCCCGCTCCCATTTAAGTTTTGGTTTTTTTGTTTGTTCTTCTCTCTCTCTTGTCTAAATTAGAAAGCAGAGGAAGCATGTAAAAATGTGAATGTAATCGGTGTAATTATATAATTGTATTGTAATGTGCTTTCTCAATAAAAATGTTAATATATAAAACAAAAAAAGAAAGCATAAGACTATGAACTTTTTTTTTTTATCAAGCCTACAGTTTATTAAACTTAGGTTTTCTCTGATGTATATCTATAGTTGCACTGTCAGAAGCTTAGGCTCCAGAAGGCTTCATTTGCTGCTATATTCTCATGCTACTCTGCATTACTGCATGTTTGCAACTATCACTGCCAGTAACTTTATAGTCAGTCCTTTCTTCAGAAAGTACACCTGGATAATTTTAACCTTCTATTCATTTTGCACTAAAGCTAGAGCTACTTTCATGCTTTCTATGTTTAACTGGGTCTCTTTTCTGGGAAGAAAAGAAATGTTTTGAAGCTATTGTTGCTATCGACAGCTTGTACTTTATTGTTTTTCTTACCCAGAGAAAGAACCACTGGAAAGGTGTTACAATGGTTTGCTCAAATTGTTGCATGTAGCTTTTTTATGTGTTTTTTCTTTTCATTTTTCTTTAAATACCTGTCTCATTGCTTCTGGTTGGTGAGATTTAGTTATATTGACAAATGTTAGCAGCTTTCCAGTTACTTTGCACTGCTTTTTTTATTTTCTAGTCTGTTGCATTGGTTTGCATGACATTTGAAAAAAAATTGTGTTGTTTGTATTGTAAAGTCCTTAAAGACAACATTTCCTTAAAAAGAAATATTTGAAAATCAAAGCAGCAAAACTGACAAAATGACTTAGTAAATTCCAGCACAGCAAATTTGGGTTATGTATGTGAAAAATTATATTTTTAAGTCTTTACCCAACAGTTTTAAATAGTTTTAAGCACAAATGTAGCAATGAAAATTATTATGCAGCAAACATATCCTTTTTGGGGGGAAGATCTAAGAAATATGATGTCCGTTGTTGTCAAAAAGATGAAGAAAATCAAACTGATGGGATGATCTTACTGGAGAGACATTATAAACTGAAGCTGCTCAGATGAGGATATTCTTTGTGATGGATTTCTTTTTTCTCCAACATCCAAACAGATGACTGCATCCGAGAAACTTAAGGGGAATAAAACATAAAGCGTCTGAAAGCCGAACATTGTTCAACTTCTACATACACAAGTTATATCCCATCCAAGAAAGCTGGTTTTTACAGAGTAGCTTTAGAGGATTCAAATCATGGCATAATGTCACTGCTTTTATACAACCGGCCCCCCCCCCCTCCCCAAAAAAAAGGCAAGCGTAGCAGAGCTGTCAGAAGCAATTTCAAAGTGTTCAGATGTGATTATGAAGCTCAGAGAGGAGGAAGCAAAGGGCAGATAAGTGATATTCATAGAAAGCCTAAAAAGGCTAGAAAGGGAGCTGATCTTCATACTCATCTGTGTGTCCGTCTCCGAATGACAGGCCTGATCGCCCTGTCATGCTTCTGTGAGCCCACTCTAAACATTACCAGTTAGATTTCTCACTCTTTAGCTCACCCACTCCGTCTTTTATCAGTGGCAGTAGCTTCATATTACCACTTGAAGATGATCAAAGTTGGCCTGATAGGTCTGAAATTACCCCACGAGGGCGTAGAAAGAGCGATGGAGCCTTATTACCTCTCAAGTTGAAAGATTTAATATCAAACTCAACATTTCTCACAAGGCGGGGAATGCCTCTTCTCCTTCATTTGTTGGCTGAAGAGTGCTGATGATAGCCCAGGGCTCCAAGCTATCCGATTAGTAAACCTAATGTCTATGACGTCTCTTTGCCTCTGCCTAATAAAATCATTCGGCTACATTTGCCTTTCTTGGTAGTGGTCTTGAAAAATACTTTATTGGGTTGATCACCACAGCTTTTGTGTCAAGTCTTATTTATGAAATTAAGCTGGTAAGTAAAAGCACTGAGATTAAATAAAGTATTTGTAAAAAAAAAAAAAAAACTTGTTGCACAGAAATCATGTTAAAAAGATCTGACTCCATATTTATATAGGCTTTGAAAGATGAGTATTTGATATGCATGAAGGAAAAAAAGAAGGAAAGAATGCAACTTGTTTATTAGATGGGCTGGTAGTTCGAAAAAAAATGCAGCATCTCATCTTTCCTCTACTGACATTTTTACAAAAGACCTTTGGAATCCATAAATACACATACTTCATGTTTGATTTTTCAACTTGTAATCCTAGTGTAACCGTTCACAGATTAATGACCACTACTCAGATGAACCAAACTCAGTCCGCATCATCACCGATACTTAACAGAAAAAATACTTAAAACTTAATTATTTAATTGTATTTTATACAGTTAAAGTTTTTAGATGCATTTATAAATGTGGCTTGTATTAGCCATCATGTGTTTCACGATATATATTTTGGCCTCCATGTACCTCAGGAATCAAATCACAATGATTTTGAAAACCATCTCATCCCCCCCCGACTTTGAGAGCCTCTTATCTGTAGCATAATAATCTTACAGCTACAGACATGGTAAAAAAACAAAAAAAAAACTCTTTGATGTTCACTGGAATGGATTCAACCAGGCATTCTTGGTGGTTAACAACACATGAAACAGATGAAAATGAAACATGTTTGTAGTTTTCCACCTGTGCAGCTTCTCTTTACTGATTTTCAGGGAATATTCACAACAGTGAAGATCACAGGAGGGTTTCTGTGCATGGATTTATCTCACATCTAACAATAATTTCACACCAGAGCAAAATCTTCTTTTTTTTATGTTCTTACCAAGGTTTTTCTAATAGAACATCCCCTTGTGTGTCCAACAGGGTCTACCGATTGTATCTGCTTTGCCACAGTGGGAACAAACGATCCAGTTACATCTGCCTTACACATCATTGTCGGTGAGTTTAGGTTCCTGAAATCCTGCCAACACGTGTCTTTTAAGCTCTGCTCAGACGGTCCCATTTCTGATGTGAGGAAACAAACAGAGAATCTTAGTGCAATCGCTATAGCTACCTGCTTTATTTGCAGATTTTAACCAAGACTCGGTGATGTCTTCACAGGCGATTCCCAGCCAATGGATGTATGTTCGGTTCACCACAACGACGTCTTCCTTAAATACTCTGTCTCTTTGCTCGGGTATGGTTTCTATGGCGATGTTCTGACGGACAGTGAGAGGAATAGGTGGCTTGGTCCTGCTAGATACGACCTGTCAGGTCAGCTATGATTTTAACCCTCGTTGTTTTTTACTGTTTGTCTTGTTTTTTTTCCCTCATTTTACAGTTTTTTTTGTTTGTTTTTTTTGCAAAAGTTTTCCCATCTTTTTAACATTTTCACTATTTTTTAACATGCCTCATTGCAATTTCTTATTTAATCTGCAAAAACAACAGAAGTAATGACTTATTGTGAAACAGAGAGAAATCATCTGTCAGCAGCCATTTTTAATTTGCTTTAAATTTTCATTTAGATATAAATCATAGATTTTCTAATCTGCCTTCATGTTCAGCTTTTTTTTGTCTCTTTCTTTTATTTATTGCTTTCTACTCTATCTTCTAGTCAAATAGGACCATCTTCTCTTTTATTTAGAGCAAAACATCCTAACTGAATGTTGCTGGCACAGTTTCACATTGCAGATTTTGGCCATATCGTCCAGCCCTGATCTATCTTATCTCCCCGTGATCTTCTTAATTCTCTCACTGTTTTGCATTTTGCATGGTGGTATATTTACTGCAGCATGACATTTGAGCACCAATCAGAGAAAAGCTTCACCAAAATAAAAATATTTCTCAGCCAACACCAGTCCAATCAATTGTTCTAACAAAACCTTCTTCCATTTGTTCAAAATGTCTCCTTTTATTGCCGTCATCTGGAATTGTTTTTGTACATTTTTAAAAAAAGCTTGGGTTTGGTTAAGAATTAAATTATCACCATTACTGGGTGTTAGAAATGTATCATGTTTTTCTATGAAATATATATTTTTTGCATCTAGAAATGAAGGATTCTTGTTTAGTTAAGAACACCCTTTAACACATTTTCCCCTTTTTTTTAAAGGGTTTAAAACCTTTCTGTGTCACAACCACTATGAAGGTACAGTTTCCTTTCTACCAGCAGAGGACAACGTGGGGCACCCGAGGGATAAGCTGCAATGTCGATCCGGGTAAATAACATTTGCTGCTTTTCAACACCATCTTATAAAGTCCTAAATGATCTAATGACATTCAGTCACTTTAATGGGGAACTTTTGGTTGTCATGAGGCTAAATTATTGAGAACTGAAAGCCAGATTACGTCCGTGTGTAAAGCTTTCAGTTTAAGTGCTTGGGTTTTTGATATTCTGGGTGCAGACTTTATTTCAATTTGTATAGAAGCTGAAATCCATTATTCTATTACATGATAACTTATTTCACCGTGAAAAGTTACATCAATATGATTTAAAAGACCTTTTCAGTTGCAGAAAAAAAGCAGCAAAAATGTAAATAGAAAAAAAAAAGATTCAGGGGAGTTAAAATGCTTTGAATATATTTGGGTTTAATGAATCATTAGGGCCCGTTACAGGCTTGAATGTCAGCAACAGCCGATGATTTAATGGTTGTAAAACAAGGTTGCACTGGTGTTTTAGGTGCCGCATCTGTCAGCACAAGCACTCATCAAAAGACGAGCACAATGAGGTGTCGGAGGAGAAGGAGAAGCCAGCTGAAGGTAGAGGCTCTGGTTCATTATTTGAAATGTGCTGACTGAATTAGAGGGAAATGTTGTTTTTTTTTTTTTTTCCCTCATTCCTCTGCCTTGTTATCGGCTCATTTCTCTGTTTTGACACGGCTGCCATTAAAAATGAGTTGTAGCCTGAGAATGTGGAGAAAAAACACAGAAAAGATGAGACAATTCAACACTGGATGTCTTTTTGGATAAAGCTGATTTCATTCAGCTGGAAGATTAGCATTTTTTTTTTTCTGCTCTGCGTTTTAAAAGAAGATAAAGTGGGACAGACTGTAACTAAAAATCATCATCTCCTAAAATACCACTTTATTGTCATTTCTAATACTTTTTTTTTCTTTGCAGAGCGACACGATTGGTAATGATATTCCTGATTAGGTATTGATGATAAAATACAGCAAAGGCCAAAACATTGTTCCCTGCTAGAGATCCCCCCCCCTAATGATAAGGGGCGTAACAAAATCTTTCCATGTTAAAGCGCTACGATATTTCTCATCGCTGTAAAGTCTATTTTTAAAGCACTAATCCAGCTGCTATTAGCTTAGCATTCTGCCCAAGTAACAGTAGAGAGAAAAACTTATTTAAAGAAATCAACTCAGAACCTGGCTCACTGTGAGCGGCCATCTGCCATCACATGTCAAACGTGGACTAAAATAAATCCCTAAATCCTTCATCTTATCAAATACATTCATAAAATTCTTATAAAAGTCTTATTTGCTCTATGGATCATTACTAGCATCCACCTGTTTGGTTGCATCATGAGATCCCTGATCCATTGTCCCATATTTGTTCCATCCAACTATGTGCAGACAATCCTTTTTATTATCTGGAATTGTCTGCAGCTACTGACACATCAGCACAAACCTCTTATGTTGTGCAGACAGCAGCATCATGTGCATACTCTGAGCTTCTGATAAGATCTATCTTTTTCCAATTGTTGTCTTTATGTGAAGTTTTAGATTATTGTCTATCGGAGACTGCAGCTTCCTATGGAGTCTTGGTGTGTGTTTATTTGCCTGGATAAATATGACAGCAAGCATAACCTGTTTGTGTTTGCTGTTTGACAGACTCCTACTAATCAGGGGAAAAAAAAGATGTTTCCTTGCCAGCTCTGTCAGGAGGGGTTTGCCGCGTACCAGAGCCACCCTTTGTTTTTGTGGCGTTTTATTTATTTATTTATTTTGTTCTCTGCTGAGGGAAATCTCAGACAACTGCTAAATCAATGAGGCACGACACACTCCCTCTCTGCAAATGAGCTGGTCGCCACATCCAAAGTAAATACTCATTTGGATACATTCTCCTAATGCACAGTCAACAGTCAGTGCGGTTGTTCTGTTTGGATTTGTTTTTAAAGTAAGGCTTTAATCACCATTTCCAAATTAGAATATTGTTGTTTTTTTTATGTTCCCTCTATGGGCTTGTTATCAGCGGCTCGCATTATCACCTCTCTAAGTTTGTTTTGCAAAACGAGGGGGAAAGGTAATGAATCGTTTTGCTGTCTGAGATCACATAATTTTCCCTCTGAGGTTCTCCTAAAACGGTCGTATGCTAATTTGGACGCCTGTGATCAGTTTGTTGCGGCTTCCATCTTCGAATATCAAGCCGGTGACAGACAGCGGCATTCCCCACGGGGGCTAAGGCGACGAAACTCACCTTTACTCGAGTAAACAGTGGCTAATCTCCGAGGAACAGAGTCATGACTTACGAAGCGCAACAATCGCATCTGTCATTTAGGATTTTGTGGCCACATGTGCATTTATTCATGACAATCTGACTGAAGGTTAACACAATCAGGGTACTGCTTATCAAGCTTACTCTTTAGACATTATGAACTCCTGCTTGGCCAAACTTAATTGCAAACAGAAGGGTATGCATTTACATTTTTGATTTTTCCTCCATCATGAGGTTGAAGCTGCTCTGAGCATTGGTGCAAAGACATCTGGATCTTAATGGACCTCCATCAGCTTCACTGCTGCCGAGTTAGAAACTTGGAGCTCAAACCTAGAACACATAACGCAAAATAATTTAAAGCCAAAACAAATTAAGGTCTCATTTCTGACCCGTGGTTTGTCCAAAATTGCATGGCTAAAGTATTTTAGGTTAACAAAGTGCTGAGAATCGGGTGCATTTTTAGTTTGATATACATATATATATATATATATATATAACATACTTAAAGTGGAGTGTTTTGCAATACCGAATTGAAGTTTATGAACAATCAGGCCAGTTTTGGAATATTTTATTTTTCAATCTGTAGATATTTGAAGAGCCTAAAGGCCACCGATTCATTTAAATCCTCTGAAGGATGGGAAAACTTTACTTTAGGGGATATAATGAAAGGAGAGCTATTATAAGCGGATGCAAAAAAATCCTCAATTATTTTATGAGGTATAAACTAAAATTTAAAAGGCAGAAGAAGTAGATAGAAGCTGAGCTGCAAAGGACTAAACTGACCAATGAGAAAAAAATAAATAAATTAGACATACAAAGAATAGTTTAACATCAATATCTTGGATACTGGATAATGTAGAAACAGTCGGTTTTATTTAGCCAGAAATTGGAACAAAATAGTAGGTTAGAGAATAAAAAAATCTGCTTCTGGGTAAATTGTTAACTTTCTGCAACACCAGATGTGAAGGCTTTGATTAGGGTTTTTTGCTGAATGTTCTTCAGGAGGACAGAGCACAGAGGATGCCTGTGAGGGCCATCCAGTCTTTAGAAAACCAAAGCAAGAATGCGTCTGTAAAAAGTGTTGGAGTGGAGGATCTTAGATATTAAAACTGGGAGGTTTTCTCTAGGATCCGAACCTTACTGTGTCTAAATATCCTGAAGTGGAGAAAAAAATGAAAATGGAATGTAAAAAGACAAGGTTTCCCTGGCTAGGAAAGTTCAAATGAATGAACAAATTTCAACTAGTAAAGTTCCTTTTATAGGCTTCACACCTCATCCTGTATTTTCCAGCTAAATGCCACAAAAACAACAAAAATCAAGATGGATGCGCATGTTGGCTTTTAATTTATGAATGGCTGCAAATGGTGTATTAGAGGGCTTTACCTACGGCTGTGAATTGTAAAGATATCTTACTTTCGTAAACATTTTTGTATCTTTATCCGTTGCAAGAGTTGATTATGTTGCTGTTTTAGGTAGTGAAGGAGACTGGAGTGTGATCCATGGGAAGTTTATTGCCATCAACTCGGCCAGCATGAGCTGCGCGTGTCCTCGGAGTCCAAAAGGCCTGTCGCCGTCTGCCCACCTCGCTGATGGCACCACAGACCTGATCCTGGTCAGGAAGTGTTCCCGTTTGGACTTCTTCAAGCATCTTCTTCGACACACCAACAAAGACGACCAGGTGGGGGTGTAGCTGTTTGTCATTCAATATAAAAATATGACGGATTTGATTATCTTGAATTTAGGAGGGTAAAAAGAGCGAGACGTTTTAGGATTTTGCAGTTTCTAAATCAGAGTCCAGATGAACTAATGAAGAGTCGAAGCTATAAATGAGAAAGCAGAAGTCAGAGTTTGCCCTCTTGCTGTGTCAGCACCGTCCTTTGCTGACTCAGCTCGATTTCCCAAGCCTGGACCTCTTCAGTTGAAGCGCCTTAGCCCTTGTGGATTCCCATGTGTCATAAATAACCTCCACCTCACTCCAGAAAGGCCCCAGTAATCGCTGCATCAGGGATACACTGTAAGGAAAAACAGGCTGATTTCAGACTAATGCTTCTCTCAGGACAGCATCACCAGGGAAAGTTTGCTGATTAGTTATTATTACCTTCAGACATTTAAGCTATAGGAGCTTCACTGGAAGAAAGGTACAACTTTAAACTGTGTTTGTATTTGCCTCTGACGTGTTTGACTTTCATTCACTTTGAGTTTAGACAATTTATGTACCAAAAAAGCTATCATATTTAGACATTGTTCTGCTTCTGTTGCCAGACAGTGACTCAGAAATATTCACTTCATGTTGCCAGTTTAAACTTGCTGAACAGCAGTCATCAATTCTCTTGCCACTAATCTGTCCAACTTACTCACCACAGACTAGATTTGGCTGTATGAGCATCCGAATTATTGTAATTTATATAGTAAATTCTTCGTTTTTTGGTTGTTTTTTTCCCCTATGTTCTAATTAAAAAGATATAATTTTGGCAGTCCAATGCATTTTAGCTTCAGAGCCAGTCTTCAATTTAGCTGGCTGCTACAAACTGTTAACCACCTTCCTAGAAACTGTTCAAAGTTTAGCGATGGTGAATTCAGTTGTATTTGAGTGACCAACCAGAATAATTTCACATCTTTTTAACAATTTTTCGTTTTCTTATGGGTTCTTATGGCTGCTGACCTGTGGTCCTTAGGAATGTGTCAATGTACCTACTGTAGGCTTGTGTCTGTCCGTTGAGTTGGGAGTACTTCATTCATTGTCGACCTTCCTTTTGTCTTCCACTGAAGCGTACCTAAGCTTGGTTTATACTTGATGCATCCCCAAGGTCAACAGGGCAACATTACGTCATTTTGGGCTTCCATGCTTCCAAAATCTGGTTGAAAAAAACATGGCGAGCGAGCATCAGCTCCTACTGGCAAAGGTTAGCCCATAAATGCCACCGCCATCAATAAATTGTGGAGAAACTCCTGTCACTCTTGGGCGGCACAGAGAGGCTATGAAAAAGTTGTCAACGACTGTGTTTTCTACTTCCTCTCGTAGTCTGGTGTTGTCAGCTTGCTGTTTATGCTGTACATGCCAACCAGGATGGGGAATAGAGTATGAATCCCGCAGTCCTTGTTATAGGCGGCTCAGATTTCATATGTGCAAGAATAACCCAACCTTACCTAGTAATAATTCAATGCCCTGTGTCTTTCCTTAAGACTCTGTGGCCTTGGGTCTCCTGCTAAAGTGATTGCTGCAATCCTAGGTCTTATTTGGTTGAGAGACTAATTGGTGTAAGGTTTTGACCCTTTTCACCACTGTAACTGCTGTCCACCTCAGTGTTACATGTCCTGACATGCATGTCTCAGACTCCTCATTGAGTATCGGTTTCCTTTCCCGTACTCCTCCTCTTTTAAATGGTTCCTGATTGTCTATTTCCTATATGACCTATTTACCTACCTTATTGGAACCTCAAAATAAAACAGAGACTTTGCCAGATGCAGGTGTTTTCGTCTAATAGTGTGAATTATTAGTAATCAGTGGAGTATTACATTTAGCTTTTTTTAAAATTACTATTATTTTTTTATTTAATTGCAAAATGGCCCTGGAACATGAGAGCAAACAGCTGTTTCATTAAGCTTAAAATGCCTGGAGTTAATCAGTCAATCAAGCTTCCCGTTCTGTTGAGAGATTTACTGCTCAGCGGTAGGGATACAAAGCGCTATTCTAATGATATTCGATCTGTAACTTCTTTTTTCTCCATCTTTGTTAGCTTCTGATGTGTTAGCGATTCAGGTTCCCTGTTGTTACAATTTGGATGAACACCTGACTTGCATCAGAAGAAAATGAACCCACCGTACCTTTCTAAAATCTACCTTTAGTTTCTCTGTTTTTCCTGATTTCATCTAAAAACATCACAGCTGCTAAAAAAAATGCTAACTCTACAGCTTCTTTCTTCTTCCAGAACTTCAACACAGGAGTGTTGTTGTCTGTGCTTCCTGTAGACATTCAGTGGTGTGTTTGCCGACAGGAAAAAAACCAAACAAACTACATATTCTTTCATTTTTTTCAACTGGCTCCACATTGGTAAAGACCCACAACATCATTTTCATTCAACAGGCAATTTGTTTTTGTCGCTGAATTTTTGCAGAGAGACAAAACAGTTTTTGGTTTAAACATTCAGGACACACTACGCAAGTGGAAAATGGGTCTTTAGTTGTTGCTATTGCCTCTTTTTCATATCTGCTCTGCTGCCATTTTTCTCCTTTCAGCACCATAAAATCAATGTCCTACTTTTTTTAAGCTGTAATGGGATCCAAACAGGAACACCAAATCTATAGTAATAGTTTGCATATTGATTAGATACGTCTCCATCTACATGGTAGCATATTTAAGAATAGCCTGGCGTGCAAACCCGTTTCCAGTCTTTTTTTTTTATTTTGTCTCACAAATCCAGCTGTCAAAGCTTTTTGGGAATAAAAATGATATCAAATCAGCTCCTCTCATTTTCTGATGGCTGCAGATTAAAGTGCCTCGCCAGTGGTTTGAGTCTTCTTTAGTTTAAGGCTGTCTTTGCTGCATAACCCGCATCACAGAAAGGCAGACAAGCAGTCATACAAGTAGGGTGAGTGGGACATTGTATCAAAGCTGAGTTAATGTCAGCATCTGAGTCCAACCAAGCAGAAAGGGAGTCGACGTGAGGAGCCACTAAGTGTATTCATGGCCTTGTCAGAAAGCTTTTTAGGCAGACCGTCCGGCATGAATGCAAAGCGGCTGCAGTCATAAAGTGGGCTTGATGTGAAATAAATGGCTGTCAGTCTGCTTTGAGGATGAGAAAGGATAAGGAAAGAAGAGGGGGGGTAAAAAAAGAAGGATGGCACAGAGAGAAAGTGGCACCCTGTGAAGTTAAAGAGGATAGGGCAGCTGAACCTCTCTGCGATACGGAGAGAGATGAAAGTGCATTGTGACAAAATAATTTCTTTTCATCTCTCTTCCCTCTTTTATTCAGTCTTCCAAAGTTCCCCTAGCATTGTAATGGATAGCCGTGTTATTTAATGCCTTTTCTTATATGTGTCGTCTCTCCTGCATCAGCTGTTTTAGCTGTTAGCCTCCATGTTTGAAGGCTTTATCAGAACCGAGTTCGTGGAACACTGATGGTTAGCTAACTGTTGAGACGCCTAGCAAAGCTACGTGTTAGCATTTTAATGCTGTGTTTGATTTGAGAGTCAGAGCCAAACTTAGCATGTTAATATGAGTTTCTTGTAGCTGCAGTAACATATCTCTTGAATCAAGAAACAAACAAAAAAAAAGTTTTACAGTTATAGACTATGTCATTTGATGGAATGAGACACCGACTGCAAGAAGTGCTGATAGTTTATACCTGCACCCTTTAGCATATTTTATACTCATGGCAGCCATGTTTAATATCAAAATGTCTGTTTCTTAATAGCAGAAGTGGACTTCTAACACTAACACAAACTTGGGAACACTAATCTGTTAAATTTAGCTTAATACCAAGGGTTTAAGGAAAGCTTTTCTTTTTTGCTGGAATTAAACTATAAAACTAAATGGGAAACATCTCACTCAAAAAGTTGCTCTTTTTGGGACTTATGAATACTTAACTCATTTCTAATTAAAAAAATCAGAACCAGAATCATCTTTTAGTATTATATGCCCCCTGGCTTTTTTGTAATTCCTGCTAAGCAGTAGAAGAAGGGAAAGAAATATAGCAAACACAAAGGAGGTTACAGACCGGGGGGTTTGGAGAATCTATAAAATACACAGAGAACAGAGCAAATAGAACTAAGAAGTGACAATAAGACAAAATCTGAATGGGATACACCTTAGAGAGTTAAAAACAAATTCCCCCAAATATTTTTTTTGAAATGTTTGCATTTTATTGTCTCATTAAACATTGATATCTACCATGCATTTTTTATTATTATCCATGGATTACAGCTAATATCTGTATAATCATTAAAAAGGAATGTTAAAAATCTTTTTCAAAGAGAAATTATTTTCACTGTACTAAACTGCTGACCTGACAGTTCAAAACACGAACATCAATATAATAAATAAGTAAAAATAAAAACAACAGTCAGTGCCTTAAGAGCCATCAAACATATAAAGAACATGAGCTTTGAATACAGCATTTCTGGATGCCGTGGCCTTCCATGTTCCAAAACCAAAAATTTCCAAAAGGCCGTGGGTGGCAACAGATGGTTTATTTATTTTATGCTCTTCTGACTTGAAATATATGGTGTGTATTTCCACACAAAAAATGATAAATAACAAAAATTGACAAAATATGACCAAAAATGTCTTACAACCTAGATAAAAATGAAAGTTAACTTAATATGTTGTTACAGTCACCACAGATAATCAAAAGTGGTCAAAAAATTAATTAACTAATTAAAATTTACCAAAGAAATTTCTACAATTCTACAATTCTAAATAAATAACATTATAAATCTTGGTTGCAAGCTAACTTAAATATATTTAATCTAAAAATTACAATCAAACAAAACAAAAAAGGAACTTGCGATTTAGAAATTTAGCAAAGAAATGAACATGAATGGCTACAACCCCTGGATCTTCAGTTCAGCTCAGCTGTGAACCAGAGAGAACATCAGAAGCTTCTTAGCCTGGACTGCTTCTCTGAGCTGCAAAGTCTCCCTTCCAGATCCATCCATCCATCCATCCATTGTCTTTACACCCTTGTCCCTAATGGGGTCGGGAGTGTTGCTGGTTCCTATCTCCAGCTACGTTTCAGGCGAGAGGCGGGGTACACCCTGGACAGGTCGCCAGTCTGTCGCAGTCCCTTCCAGATATTTTTATTAATTTGATTTTCATCCATAAATCAAGATCCCAGGATTAGCTAGACTCTGACATTATTTTTAGGAGACCAACAAATCTGTAATAAAAAGTCTTACATATTCCCTTTTCTTCTGAGAAGCTGCATTTTGGCATTTATTTATAATAGTATCCCTCTATGTGTAATGAAACAAATGCCTCCAGCAGTTCCTCTACTTAACAGATCGGTTGCATAACTTCAGACATATTGTAAAAACGATACGTATATCTTTTTAAAAGGAACAACCTCCTTCTTTCCGAACCTCACCCACCTCTGCCCTTCTCTCTCCAGTTCGACCACTGGTTTGTGGATGTCCACAGGGTGAGGAAGTTTCGTTTCCAGCCCTGGCACCATGAGCTCGCCCCTTTAGAAGATCAGAGCGAACCTCCAGAGAATCCAGACCTAAATCCTACCTCCTCTCTCCAAGAAACCTGTGATTACAGCCCAGCCGAGAGCAGCTGGAACTGCGACGGCGAAATCCTGCACCACGCTGCCATTCAAGTCAGGTCAGTTCAACATGGATCCAATCATACTGTAACGGTAGCTGTTTTATTTTTTAAATGTTTACAACAAGCTTTACTGAAGTCTATCATCCAAACTAAAAAAAGAAAAAGAAACCAACACTGGAAAAAGGCCCCTTCTACTGATGGATGTTTTATCCATACGTTTAGCTTTCTTCAATCTTTTAAAAATGAAAACATTCGCTTCTTAATGTAGATATTTAGCCATTCTTCATTATAATTTCCTAAGCCCCGTAGCTTAAAAGGGAACTGCTTGTGGCGATAGTGATGGGCAAAATCACTCTCAGCATAGATAAGGACTGGCTAATGGCTTCGAATCAAAGCACATAATATCACAGTAATGGAAGAAATATTGAAATACTCTCACAGCTCATACCTCTTGCATCACTTGGGTGGATTTTCACAGCGAAGACTTTTTCCTTTTGGTATTAAACTGCAGAGTATTCTTAAATTGACCAGAATATTTCATGTTTCAAAGCTTAAGTAGAAACAGATAATGCTCTTTGTGGCTGACAGCTCTATATTCACTGTTCACTGAAGCTCACATTTCCAAGTTTTATTTTTCATCTTATCTCAAGAAGAGCTGAGAGGACTGTCAGAAGATGTGGTTAACATTTTTTTGTAACCCAAGAAGAAGTGGGACATCTCTAGAGTAGTAGGTACTTCCCTGGAAATGTCCTTTCCTGCTAAGATTCCAGTTCTTTATGAGGATTATTCCTGATGAAATTTTTTGGAGGACATCACATCCTAGACACAGTTTATTAGAAAAGAGGATAACAAAACGAAATGTACCGCTTACACCCATGATTCCAGTACACACACACTACAGGTTTGTATCAAAAGTTATCCCTTTAAAAAAAAGAAAACTTGAAAGCAGTTGATGTTGCACAAAGTGTATTTCATTTTCCCATATTTAACTCAAGTACTGTATTTTCCAGACTATAAGTCAAATGTTTTTTCATAGTTTGGCCAGGGTTTCAACTTATACTCTGGAGCAACTTATGTGTGAAATTATTAACACATTATTACATCATATCACATGTTATTTTCACACTAAACCACAAGAGGGCGCTCCAGGCCTGTATTGATAATTTTAACATTGTCGGTAACTTATAAAACAACTGAAAAGAGAACGCGCAGCATCTTCTACCTCTGGAGTTAGCGGAGTTGTTTATAATTGACAGCAGATTTAGTGATTTGGAGTGACACGGATGGTTTGGTAAACTTGTTAGCATGTTATTTATGCTATATGTTAGCATACCAGGCACATTCTCTGTTGTTTTATGTATCATGTAACGTTAGCTTACCGTACAGTTATTCAGCCTGTTGTTGCCTCTATAATATTTTTATTTTAAATTGCCTTTCAAGAAGACATGTCTGTTCCTGGTGTTGGATTTTATTAAATAAAATTCCCGCCAAAATGCGACTTATACACCAGTGCGGTATATATGTGTATTTTCCTTCTTTATTATGCATTTTATAGCTGGTGCAACTTGTACTCCGGTGTGACATATAGTTCGGAAAATATGGTAATTGAGTTTTAAAAATTCGTTAAATGTGTTTCCTTACCTACTCAAACACATCAAAGCCGTTTTTTCTGTTCTTCTAAATCCACGAAGGGCAGTGATCAAACAATGCAGCCATGTTGAGTGAACCCAAAGCACATTTTGCCATCCAAACAATGAGGTAATTAGCTTGGCTTAGCTTAGCTACACGACCAGTTTGGAAGGGAAAGTGACATTAGGAAGCAGAGCTATTCCTTAAATCTTTGCTTCTGAAGAAGCTATAGTTCCTTTATACTCCGTGGGAGCATCTATCCCTGATGGTGGCACACAAAACTTATTCTTAAAAAAGATATGATTCCATTAATCCATAATCTGCATTTTAGATTTAAATCAAATTTGGTTTAAGCTGACTCTAAATCAGTGTTTTTGTGTAATCAGAGGAAGCACCAGCAGCCCGGCAAGTTCTCAGTATCATCTTATCATGACATCCTTTTCATGCTCCCTTCTGCACAATCTTTGGCAGCTGGATGGAATAACCCCCCCTCCTTTGTTTCTCTGCTTCTGTCCCGACTTCAGCCTCAGTCCGACTTCTGCGCAGCTGGAGTGGATCCGCTTGATGCATCATTTATTTCATGCTCCATTGTATTTCTCCAATGATGCATAGCGCTGTAATGTTGCTAATTTAACGGCCCTCCCCGCGTTAAAAGACTACTCCCCGTTAATTAAAGCAGAAGTCCGTCCATTTATTGCTCCTTCCACGCCACTAATCGTTGCCGGAGTAAGCCAAGCGGAGTGTATTTCGGATAATCGATGGTAATAGCCCAGGTGAAAAAAAGGAAAGTAGAGGGAGGAAGAGTTTAAGCTGTAAAAAAAGTTCAATTTAAAGCATGACAATGATGAGCCAAAACCTTAAAACAAGTCTCTTAGTATAATTAAAATGCCAACACACAGCTCTGAAGCACTTTGTTATATTTTAGAAGGGTTAATAAGAAATGGGTCTTAAATATTTAGAGAAAGAAAAGGAGGAGATATCATAAATTGCCTGACAAAAGCTTTCAATCTTCTTGTGTTCTCCACTAATCTATTCCTCGTCAAAAGTGAGGAAAAAAACAGAGATGCTAAGATTACTTTACATTTTGCTTTATGTATTAATTACACATGCATAAATTACAACTGGACATGCTAAATATTTGAAAAATCCAGTCAGATTAGAGCTAAATTTATGTTTTGTTCCACAACAAAAACACTAACACCATATTTCTTATATTTAACTGGAGTTATTTCAATCGCTTTATTTTTCTTCATTTAATTCATAGCACTCTGGGATAGGCTGCTATGTGAAGTTCACCATAAATATTTAATATGATCATTATGTTTTTGATACATTTTAATTATTACCTCCAACTTCATGGCTTTGAACCTCATCTTTCTTTTTCTACCACTATCAAATGGACAGAACTAAACTGATTTGCACGTCTTAACATTTGTGCAGCAATCTCTATAGATCACCAGCAACACACACATACTTATTGCTCATTCTAAAAAAAATGCACATGCAATTTATCCCCCATGTATCGGATATCTTTGATGATCAGGTCCTAAGCATGACATAAAAACGACAATGGGCAACAAACTGTCAACATCTTAAAAGAGTGATGGTGGCATTACAGGTTCCCCTAGACTTTTTCCATTGTCTAACTGACTTGGATTAAAAAAATCTTCCATAGTCTCTTTTTACCCATAATATATCCTTTAATTAAAATAATGAAACCATCCTAAGTATTTATTTTCATTCATTTTAGCCAATAGAATCCAGAGAATTCATATCAACCAGATGAATGCATATAACTTTTACTCTTTTGTTACAAAAAGCACTGACTGTGGTCCTATTAAAACATCAGCATATAAATAGTGAAATTAAAAGATTGCTCCCACACAAAATCCCCCATAAAGGGTTACCTTCTATTGATTAGGCTACATTAGTACTTCATGTTTTGATGCTCAACCAATTTTTCAGGATACTGGTTTTTGTGTGTGGTTCTTCACTTTACTTTTAAACCATTGCCTGCATATAAACTGTTTGCGGCTGCATGCACTTAATAAAAACAATAAAGCGTCTTCAAACGCAGCACAACAGTAAACATGTAGAAATAGGTCATAAGTTTTAAGTAGGGATTTCCTGACATGGCTTTTTCATTTGCGATACAATACCGATATTGCAGCTTTGAGAACTGACCAATATGGATAGTGACCCGATATGATATGAGCATGAATCATACAAACCTTTATTACTTATTTTGTACAATAGACTGTTAGAAAAGATCTGATCAAGTGATATTACTTAAACAAAGAACAAAATCAACAACAAAAGCTAGAAGAACAGCTGATTCAAGTAATATCAACCAATTAGTTACAGAAACCTTTAAGCAGAGTGATACTATCTGCACGTTTTGGATGCCGGCCAATATAATCCGATGTAAAGTTTTAGGCTTATATTGGACCAATATTTGATATTATTATTGGATCTAGACATCCCTAGTTTTAAGTGCATAACAGAAGCCCTCTATTGTGTCAGCAGGTGCTGTGTGTGAAACACGTGAATAAAAGGAGAGTAAAACTCTTTATTGTGGTATTTCAAGGAGATTTTATGCCATTTCAGCTCAAGAAACGGTCAGGAGGGCAGGATTTTAATAACTTTACAGAGTCTGAGTTTATTCAGAACTTTATCATGTTAAGGACAACTTTGAATCATTTATTTTAGCAACGCTCTTCTTAACTCTACAGGCGGGAGACTTAATGGCATCCAATGTATTAGACCGCAACACAGGCAGATCACATGTTCACCTGCCTCTAAAGCTTTTTGAGTTTCTATGTTTGAAGGGTCATACAGTGTGTGCAGATTTGTGAGGAAAACTAGTATTTTGATCACATCGTCCTTTTCATCCATGTTGTCCTAGTCCAAGCTCTATTGAAAGCCAACTAAGGAAGTAAATCGGGTGATGTCCATCTTTGTAATGAGGACTGCGATCTTATGACATCAATACCCTATATAAGGTGTGCCTAATTATTAGGCTACTTAATTTCCTCTAGGAAAATGGGTCAGAAGAGAGATTTGAAGGACTTTGAAAAGTCAAAAATTGGGAGATGTCTTGCTGAGGGGTGAAGTAGTCTTAAAAATGACAAACTTTTGAAGCGTGATCACCGAACAATCAAGTGTTTCATGGCAAATGACAAACAGGGTCACAAGAAGTGTGTTAAAAAGGAGCAACATAACTGCTCATGAATTGAGGAAAATCAAGCATAAAGCTGCCAAGATGCGTATCACACACACACCATGTGTGCGATACTCAGGGACTGAAAAACGACCACCTTTGAACAAGAAACAGAGGATAAAACGTTAAGACTGGGCCAAGAAATATCTTAAGACTGATTTTTCTAAGGTTTTATGGACTGATGAAATGAGATTGACTCTCGATGAGCCAGATGGATGGATGGACCCCAGGCTGGATTAGTAAAGGGCAAAGAGCTCCACTCAAACACCAGCAAGGTGGAGGCGGGGTACTGGTATGGGCTGGTATCATCAAAGATGAACTTGTGGGACCTTTTCAGGTTGAGGATGGAGTGAAGCTCAAATTCCAGACCTACTGCCAGTTTCTGAAGACACCATCAAGTAGTGGAACAGGAAGAAGTTGGTGTCATGCAAGAAAAACCTAAATGTCATGCAGGACTATGCTCCATCACATTCATCCAAATACTCCACAGCGTAGCTGGACAGTAAAGGTCTAAAAGAAAAAAAATAATGACATGATAACCTTTGCTTACCTGATTCGAACCCCATAGAGAACTTATGGTCCCTCATAAAATGTGACATCAACAGGGAGGGAAAACAGTTCATCTCTCTGCACAGAGTCTGGGAGGCTTTGATGGCTGCTGCAGCAATGTTGAACTCCAAAACACACAAGCACTCGTGAACAAGAAATGCAACAGAAAAATGAAACAAACAGAAATGCTGGACACTTAAAAAGGAAGCAAAAACTTAACCTACAATCAACAAAGCGAATGCAAACAAAATATGCTGCAAGCAAAAGCAAAATGCTGCAATCACAGAAAGAAAATGATGCAAGTAGTAAAAACCATGAACTCTACAAAACTGAAGTGCTCCAGACCACTAGAGGGAGTCAAAGAACAAACCACTTGAGAGCAGAGTGTTACTCGTATAAATGTTGCTCCACATATGTTGACTTTCTGTAATACTGAGTCCATGTGGTTAAAAATGCAATGAAAGATAATAAACTTCTCCTTTCTTCCTTCAACTTTCTCTAAAGAAAAACAAAACCTGTGTTAAAGCTGGGCTTCTGTTTGTAGGGAGCATTTGGTCTGATAACGGTTTGTTCTTTGATCAACTCCTTGTGGTTGGAGAACTTTCATATTGAGGACCAAGTTTGCAGCGGTTTCTACTATTTGCTTCGTTTTCTTTCTGTGATTGCAGTATTTTGATTTTTTCTTTCAGAATTGTATTTGTGGTCACAGCATTTTTTTTGTTTGTATTTGTTTTGTTTTTTGTAGATTTTTGTTTCTATTTTCATTGATTGCACCACTTTTTTGTTTGCAGCCTTTGTGTGTTTCTGTGTTTTTGCAGCTAGTTCCAGCGTTTACTGTCTGTTTGCACCAGAGATAAGGGTCAGATCTAAGCACCCACACTTGTTTGAATAAACCTCAACTGATCACTGAAAGATCACTTCCCCTAAAGAAAAAGGAAAAAAAGAACTGATTTTCTCCGTTAGATTCCTGCACGATATTTTCATATGGTTTTGGGCTTTTTATCTCCGACAGACAAGGTTTTTTATGGTCTGGAGGATGTATCTGCACTCTACTCCCACACTAGAGACTGGAATTACCAGCACCACATCAGCAAAGGTTTTAAAATCTGGGAAAATTCCTTGGAATTAGATAATCTGAAGTTAGCCCGATCAAGTAACAATTTCCTTCACTGAAAAGGAAATCTGGTTGAAACAGCTAATTATTATGCTACATCACCGCCTAGTGGTCAGGGTGTGAATTGCTATCTGTTGCTATCAAAATGACTTTTCTGTCATCCTTTTAAAAAAACATGTCAACTACAGAAAATACTTGTTTAACACAACCTCATGGGGACACTATCATGCTGTGCAGATTGACTCCCTCTTCGGGGTTTAAAATCTGTGTTGGTTCAATTCTTCACTTTCATCTAAATAATAAAAAATTGTTGCTAAAACGTGTTAAAAATGTTTGACTAATTTTGTCCAACTTTATTTATCACATCTTTAACATTTAGATCTTTATTTTTTAGAGAGCTGAAAGCTTCCGCTTTAAAATCTGAGCATAAATCAGCACTTGTGGGTGCACCGCTTTCACATCTGCTGCTCCGACAGTAAAGTCTCAGAGAAACGAGCTCAGCCATTAAGGTTATGGTTTGTTTTTCAGGCTCATTGATGCAGAGTGTGTGTGCTGTCTTTTCTCCACAGTGTCCAGTGCGGACTAATCAGGCTGTTTGCTCGGGGAATTGAGGAGCAGCAAGATGCAGAGGGGGCTGTTTGAAGACATTTTGTCCAGCATTTTTCCTGAAGACAAGATCTACAAAGAAGAGAGACTTAAAGCTGTTGAAGAGTTCCTGAAAAAGCACATCTAATTTGTATGTTTCATTTCCAGAATTAGGTAAAGACTGAAACATTTTGAACTCAAATTAACGTAGCCCTTATTCCTGGTTGATGATGACCTCAAAGATCGGAACTATAGTAATAGTTTTTTGATTAAGCTGGTTGAAATGTGATTCACTCTACTCCACTACTACGCTTCTAGTAAAAAAAAAAAAAAACATGTAAAAGCTCAAAGCTTCCCAAACAGATCGAGATCAAGATAAAACAGAGCTGGACTCAAGCTGCAATGAAAGAGAAGATAAAAAAGATGCCATCCAGCTCCACATGAAGACAGTAAGGCTCGAACAGAGATCTGAAAAGAATGAAGACGGATCTTAGTGAAGTGATAAACCATAGAAAAATTAAATACACTTATGTGAGGAATCGTATTTCCTTTTGGAGGTTTTTTCATGTTCAAGTGAAAGCTGATATGAGCCAAAGGCACCAATAAAAAGAATTGAATATCCTAACTCGTACACTAACAGGACCCTGGTGGCTGCTGGGTGATGAGGAAAGTGCTGGCTGAATGACCTGGAGTGTCTCAGCACTGCTGTGCTGCACCTGTGGCTCGGAGGCTTGCTCAGAGAACCACTCACAGTTTAATTATCACCTGGGATCAGACAAATTTTTGGCATTGTTAATGTTATCACTGAGTCTTTCCCTCTGATCCCAAATCAGCCTCACTTAGCTCTACTAAGCTGCAGGTTTAACACAGGCTTGAATCCTTAGTGGTAAAGTCACAAAAGGATAAACATATCAACCTCCATTTTTGCTTCTCTTGGAGATGAATCATTATGTAGGTCTACATGCACTATGTTTCCAAAAGGTGAAATGTAGTTTCCAGCATCCCTGCAGGGATGTGCAATTATTGATGAGTATGAATGTGCAGATGCCATGAGTTAGCTCTTTCCCAATTCAACCCAGAGCAAGCATTTTTCAGATGCTCTCACTTAACTCAAGAGCTGTCCAGCACCAACAGACTTTGAAAAACACAGTTTTATTTTTTATTTTTTGAATCTTTTTTCATTCACTCACAACACACTAGCACTTTACTTTTTTAATCTATCCCCTTTGACTCCTCTGCACCTCTTATTATTGATTCTGGATGTCTGTAGTTGACCTACAGCTTGCTGCATGGCGTTCTATCACAACATAAATTGGACAGGAGTCCAATGAGATGGGAAAGTCAAACTAAAATAAATGGACCTATGCTTTTATTAAAGAAAACTGAAATCAGATATTTCAGTCGTGTTAAATATTAAGCTGGATTTTCTTTACTTTTAAACTCTGTAGTCTGGTTCTTCTGTATATTCCATGTGATCTTTGTTCTTATTGTGTTTTTATATTCTCTTTTTTTTATCTTTCAGTTATTTGCTCCTAGATATGTTTTCTTTTTAAGTAGTGGGGAGTGCTGAGTCTCTTTTGCAAAAAAAGTCATGATTTGCAAATTGTCTTTTCTTTTTTACTCTTTCCAGGTTTCTAATGTGCTGGAAACAACTTGAACAAGAAGGTTTTAAATTGAGTGGTTGTTAAAACGAGACATTATATTAATGAATATCAGACATTAAAGGTATGCAGTGATATTTAAAGCCGTTATCATTCTGTGCGCTCTCTAGATCTGTTTCATACTTTAAGGAGTCATTGGAAGTTTTGCTCATTTAAACCTTTTACAATTACACAAACTTTTGCTGGTT
>JAUZNJ010049558.1:0-30951 GCA_034780135.1 Jordanella pulchra
AGCAGTATATATAATGTTTGAATCGTGTATTAAAATAAATGAATGAATAAATTATATATCTAATTAGTTTTTGGGAACATTCACATTTATGTATTTCATCATACATTTTGGCTGTTAGTCATATATGTTGGCTCAGGGGGTACATCTCACTGATAGTAAAAAAACATCTCTTGGGCCCCCACCTGGTGTAACCTCCTGGGGGTTCTGATATAGCCCATTAAATCTGCAAAGTTTTTCTACTGCTGAGTGAAAAGCCTTGAAATAAACTCATGTTTTAATTGCAGTTACCTATCTGACATTGCAAGGTTTTTTGAGAAAAATACAGACAACCCACATGCAGGCAGGCAGGGGCCAGTAGAGTATGAACAGAAAGGCATTTCTATAACAAAAACAGAAACCTATAACACTAAAGCCCAAAGCATGAAAACAAGAAGCAATGCAGGAATCACAGACAATAAGCAGTCTTAGCAAACCTCACCAGATCATAGTGACCATTCAAAGTAATATCCAAATGATTATGTAAAATACAAAAACATTACAGATAGTATAAAGCACTAAACACAAGGAAGCACATTAAATCTAAAAGAGAACAAACTAAAACAGAACAACTATGAACAAAGGGGAGAACATGTTTACAGTAGAGTAAATCATGTCAAGAATCACTCGTGGCAGCATTTAGTTTTCTACTATATTATTTCACAAGGTTGTTCCAGAATGGGAGGGGATTCCCAGTGGAGACTGTGGATTACCTAGAAAGTGTTCTTCTGATAACTTCTCTTGTGAGCGTAGTTCCAGCTTTGCACAACATAAATGATTACAGCACCTAATCCACAGAGGCCTGCTGCTTGAATATTAGCGAATGCATGTTTCACATTAGAAAAGTAATTACAAAATTATTTTACACTGTAGTTTAAATGTGCTTACCACTGTTGATCATTCCTCTTTGCACAATTTCTCAAAAGAAATTACATTGGTTAAGTTTTACTTTCTAATTATGTAAATACTATAAATAATAAATCAAAAAAAGTGTTTTTAAAACAGGAAACAAGGCTGAGAGCAACTGAACTTTTCTCCTTTGGAACAATAAAGGATTATTTTATACTATATAGATCATTTGTTGTTTATTTGTACATGTGTGCTTTGATAGATTATATACTTTCTCTAAACTGTAAGCCCAAAATGTTTTTATATGATCCATAACTGCCGCTTCTATCACATTCAGTGCTGTAGCAGAAAATAAAAAATGCTAACTTTAAAGACGCTGCAGTGTTGAGGTGTTTGTTTTTTTTAAAACACTGCTTATTTACATCAAAATTTGGTCTGCTACTTTTTTGTATCTCTAAGAAGGCTTAGATAAGTTCAGTTAAAGCAGAATTATCAGCTTTATAATGCAATATTTGAGATTTTTTTTAACCTTATTTGCATGGTATTATGTTCCACATTTTCATATTCTTTATACATGGATTTGATTGTTTACTGTTCATTTTTTAAAGTTCAGTTGCCATTACCTGTTAGATTTATCCCGTTGATGTTCTGTCTGTTTCCACAAGAGGGCGACCCAAGCTTTTAGAAACCAGCTGCTGCTCAAGCTGTCCTGGCCATGTTGAAACAAAGCGCTCCATTGTTTCAGTTGTAGAATGTGCTAATCAAATTTTAGTTTTATGTCATTGTTCAGATATTATCTATGGATAAGCTTGACATAACTGCACGATATTTTCTTTTTTTTTCCTGTTCAAATCAAGATTGTTTTTTCTAAACTAAACCATAAACAGACTGAACAGATACAGGTAGGGCAGGAGAAGGAAGATGATTTACTGAATAGCTGGCTCCTCGCCTCGCTCTGATAGAAATATGCGCTCATGCTAGAAAAACACTGTGCCACTGCCCTCTTATTCTGCTGGCTTCATTATCAACTGTGAGCAATAAATCATGGCCAAGTTCTGAATCCGACTTTTATCTCCTGACATTCCTTTGGTGGTGTTGATATTCAGGTACGTGGTGGTGTGCCAAGGAATTTTCATTATAACATATGTGGCACCCACTGCTCTGAAACCCTATCAGAGACTGTTTTCTTCCTCATGTGCCCAAATTATTAAGTACAATTTCAGACTCGTGAATGTAAAAAACCCTAAAAATCTCTGTTGTTCTTTGTTTTAACTTGAGTTAAAGAAAACCAAAACTGTTTCTCCACAGATTTGCTACAGTTAAGTACGACCAGACCTCAACAAACATCAAGAACACGTTCATGCACCTCACCAACTATAGTTTGAACAAAAAGAGCAGTGATTATGTCAGGTAAGCTGCCTCATATATCTTTAAAGTGTGTTGCTTTTAAAGGGAGCCCCCCTGATTCATCCCTTCACCTTAGCTCTAGTCTTTGAAGCACATTTCTTCCCTTTCAGCTGCGATGACCCTGAAGTTGAGGATTATGGCAACAAATGGAGTATGAGTGCAGTGTTGAGGTATTTGAAGCAGGAGGGAAAGGACACCACATGTGAGTGAGGCAGTTGTATTTTCTTATTCAATGATCTTTTTGTTTATAAGACCTCATAAGTTTTATTGAATCAAATTTATTTCCATGTATTCTGTTTTAGTGTTAATGAGACAAGTGGAGGACCTGATCATAAAAGCTGTCCTGAGTGCTGAGCTACAAATAGCCACTGCCTGCAAGATGTTCGTTCCTCATAAAACAAACTGCTTTGGTAATTATTTTGTTGTCTTCTTTGGTTGTTGCATTATGTTTTTGTCATTTTATGGATAACTGATAACATTTATAGACATCATAAGCATCAATACTTATGGTCTGTATCACACCACTTTACTAAGAATCCGGTTTTGTTGATTTCTGTGTGTGGATCACTTGGGTTTTTACTAACATCTGGTGTGGCTTTCACATTATTATGTGTATTTATTAAAATAAACATTACTGTATTTAGTACTTATCTCACCACTGGGGTTGACTATACACAGCACACTATTCACATTTCCTTTCAGTTTCATATTATCCATCACTTCCCGTTATAATGTTTGCCTTCTAGCCCATGCTGAGCCAGTAAAGCCTTGCTGTCTGTTATTCCCTTTTATCTGGCCATCGGCTTGTTGAGAACCTATAGACTGAAGCAAGAATTTGCTTCCTCTCTTCGTTTGCCATTCAAGTTTTGCCTGATTTAGGCTGACTGTTTTCTTGGCCCGTCTTGCTCAGCGGCAGGCTTGTGTGAACTCCATTTTGGAGCCATTACCCATGTTAGCATTGGCATTAATTATTTGCGCTCTTTCTCTGAGTCTGGCAGTCTATCTGAGATTTTGGAGGTCTGAAAGGAAGCAAATTGGCTCTGCTTCTCCAAAGCACCACTGTCCCTTTCTCAGTCTCTTTTTCTTTTTTTTCATTTTAACTGTGTCTTTTTGTTTATAACTCCCACCCCTATTGCTCACACTTAGTTTCACCTCTCAAATGCCAGAAAAATAGTGGCTTCCCAAGACATAACAGCTCCTGATTGTTGGTTGTTTGGGCTGTATTGGGCACGTAGCAGCATGGATTCATAATCAGAGAGTCGCCCGCATAAAGATGCAATCTACACCCATAGCATTACTGCTGTGTTGACAACTGCGTAAAGTTAAGGTGTGAATGTTGATCCTGCAGGTATTTTCAGTCAAATGTAGCCTACCAAATCTCTACTTGCATCTCTGTAATCCACATAAGAAGCACATAACAGTTTGAATAACTTTAATCTTTGTAAAGTAACATTTTGTGTTCAATTTTTTTTATGATAGAGATACAGTTAAATAAAAAAAATATATTGGTATTTTAGGTTTTCAATCTTTACACATTTTCATCTCCACATACTGAGACAAACAAAGATTAGTTCTAATGTACATGGACTAACCCTTTCACACATTTATTTTATTTTATTTTTTATTTTTCATAATATTCCCAAAGACTTTGGAATCCAACCTTCCGGGCAGGTTGAGTTGAAATGAAAACTCATGCCCACATCTTCCACCTCCACTGAAGAGATCTCTGGCGATACCTTTCAGAATAAAATATGTATCATCTTACAGATCAAAAGAAATCAAGAACACCATCACTACAGAGGCTTTGTAAGACTATACTTTTAATGAGTCATGAATGAATCACTTGAACATCATAGCTATGAATGCACAGAATAAGAGCTACACACACGTGAACAAAGTTGTTGTTACCTCTCATTTGATTAAAGAAAAATCCACAAAGGTCGCCGAGATAAGTTGAAGCTCACAAAATGAATGATAAGAAAACATATGAAAGTGAAGAAATTCTATGAAGATGAACAAATGCTTCAATAGAGAGATTTAAAACAATAAACTGATGAAACAGGCCTGGACAAACATGATGGTACCGTTAACTTAAAATTTTGTTACGCAACCTTTTGAGGCAACCATTGCAATCAAACCATTCCTCTACCTGTCAGTCAGACTTCTGTTCCCCCCAGCAGGTATTTTATTTTCACTCCTCATGATCAAACTGTTCCAGTTGTCTCCGCTTTGAACGATGCCTTTTCCAGAGAGCATGTTTCAGCTTCTTCCAAAGATGCTCAATAGGATTTAAGTCAGGGCTCATAGAAGGCCACTTCAGAATAGTCTAATGTTATCCTCTTAGCCATTATTGTTTTTTTTTTGTTTGTTTTCGACCATTATCCTGCTGACCTGCAACTGAGACCAAACTATCTGTCACTGGGCAGCACATTTCTCTCTAGAATACCTTGACAATCTTAATATTTCATTGTACCCTACATTACCCTCTATGTTTCACAGTAGGGACAGTGTTCTTTTCTTAGTCTACTTCTTTTTCTGTCTGTGAACATAGAGCTGATGTGCCTTGGCAAAACCCTCCATTTTGTCTAATCTGCCCTTTGGACATTCTCTCAGAAGATTGTGGCTTGTCAACATAATGTTTTGCAATTTTTTTTTTATGATTTATTTTATACAATGGTGTCCTCCTGGTCTGTCTACCATGAAGTCCACTTTGGCTCAATAAAAGATGGATGTTGATATCTGTCACTGATGATCCTTCATCTTGAATTTCAACTTTAATTTCTTTTAAAGTTTTTCTGGCCTCTTTTGATACCGTTCATATTATCCATCTTTTTAATTTGTTGTCAGTTTTCCTCCTGCAGCCACGTCCAGGCAGTTTGGCTACAGTCCCATGGAGCTTACATTGTTAAATAATATTTGCCGCTGTAGTCAGAGGAATATCAAGCTGCTTGGAGATGATCTTATAGCCTTTACCCTTAACATGTATATCATTTTCTTAATGATCTCATGAGATGACTCTTTCCTTTGCTTTCTCTAGTCCATGTTGAGTGTGGTACACACTGTGCCTGCAAACAGCACAGTAACTATCTTTAGCCCTAAATACGGGCCAACTAACTGATTACGAGATTGTAGACACCTATGAAACTAATAATTGGACACACTTTGATTTAATATGTCCCTTTGTTCACTTTATTTTCAGTCTTTTCCAGTGTATCATCATTTTTGCTTAGGCCTGTTTCATTAGTTTTTTAAAATCGTTCTGTTGAATCATAGTTGAAAAGCAATGTCTGCTTTTCATTTGTTCATTTTCATTAAGTTCAAAAAAAAGTTATAGTTACTTATGTCATGGATTTTGCTGCCTATAAGTTCCCCTAAATGTAGCGTATTTCAGGGAAATTGTCCCCACCAGGTAATAAAAACAGGACCACACAATATAAATAAACAGACAGGGTAGACAATTTCTGCTCAGGTGGAAGACTTTTAACTGGACAGTTATTTTTTAAAAACCTATCTTTTACAAATCAGGTGGAAAGGAGAAAAGTTTGTTCAAAGAAGGTTTTAAAAAGTTCAATTTGTAGTTTGCCTCAAGTAATGCAGTAAACACATCAAGAAGGGTTCCTTGTTAGAGAATAATACATAATCTTTAGAAATGAGTAAACAAAGTACCATTTTCCTTATACATTTTTGTCACATTTCTCTTTATGTTGATGCTTTAAATAAAATACTAACGCACTGAGGTATATAGTAGTAAGGACACTGTATAAAAAAGCTATAGGGTTTTACAAATACAAAAAAAAGACCTTCAACCTACAAAACAAAAGGTATTAAGTCCAACCGTTTTGCTTTAGACACTTAATAAAATGTGATCTGCTGTGAACATTTCACTTCAGCCCTATCGGTTTACTGTTGAATCAAGCATAATTTTGTTGTCTACAGATGGCCCCAAGGTAGTTAATTATGGCATTCATGGTGTGTCTGCAGGATTAAGTTTCCAAAGACAGACACTGACGGTTCCAGAGGACCACCCTCGTCCTCTCTCTGTTATTCTGTCTGTCTTCATGTGCTTGTATTGTATGTAAACTCCCTGAATATTTAGGTACAGTACAAGCACAGGAACATGCTTGAACCCGAGTGGAGCACAAGTCTCACAAACACGAAGATCTGTGTAAGCTTCTGAAGTTAAGGCTTACATTTTTGTGTCGTTTATTCGTGTCCCTTAAATACAGCTTCTGAAACAGCCATATTCTTTCCCCTGTTCTGTACTCCCTTCCTAATTTGAACATGTTCTCCTACCCTGTAAACATACAATACCCCAATCGTTCTACTACAAAGTATGTGTATTAGTTAAGGAAAATGTGGTGATGAAAGTAGTAATTGTTTTGTGTTTGTACAATGTCTGGCATGTCTGGAAATGAGTCCTGCAAGATCATCAAGCATGCTATAATCCCAATTCGTTTTAATATATTCCCTATGATTTGAAAATGTTTTAATGAAATGTAAAACAATGTGATTTTTTTCTCTTGCTCAAATTGCACAGTGCATCTACATGTGGATAGGATAAAAACGATCTTTTTATAGCTCAGTAATGTCTCATGTGGGATGGAACAAAAACATTTCTTCTTCACTATTGGAAGTGTAGATGGGTGTATGAGTGTTTTAGCTGGGAGAAAATGCCACCCATGCTGCTCCTCACCACTGCTGCGTGATTAATGGACAGGCTTTTTTTTTGCTGAGAGATGCTGATTACAAGATGTTTTGACTAAGATCTGATTAGCCAAGCCAAAGCCCTATTTTATTACACACCAAACATTCCACTTGCTAGTAGTGTGTTCCACTGAACATACATCATTAAGTATTGAGTATTGGTTGGATATCCCCTTTGCGAGCCATTCTCCATTTCAATAACTCCTACTTTTCTCAGTAGTGCTGGGTTTGTATCACTTGCATTGAGAGTATAGCTGCTACTTAAGAATGTTTCATGACTTAGTTCCTGATATCACAATAAGATAACCGACTGTTAACCAGCAATCTAATTTGTTGTCCTGAGAGTTTTTTCCACCTTGCCGTGTTTCTTGCAAGTAGAGTGAAATGTTTTAGCAGTCATAGTTTGTCCTAAAAATGACATAAAAGTAATTCAATTGTCCCATTTCATGAAGAAAGCACACTTAAAAGATGCCCTTGTTATTGTGGGCTACCACGCTCAGTGGCCAGGGTGGGGTGATCATTGTTTTTGGGCGTCTTTCTCATGTGGTGAACTTTTCCAGTGGTGCCCCTCCTGTAATAAAGAAAGAAAAAGATCTTCATCATCCCTTTTTTCTGTCATAGTAGTTGTCTCCCCCCCCACCCTCTCTGAGGCGTGTGATGTAGATGTTGAGTGCCTCACGTCTGCTTGACTATGATGCTTGTTGTGGGTTGTCTGTGGGCACATTTAAAAGCCTTCCCCCGGCAGCGGTTGAGCCACAGAACAAACGTGTCTGACATAAAGCTTCTCGGCAGGCTCGCGGGGCATCAGCGCCGTCTGCTTCTAATTGGGGGAAAATTTGTGGCACATGGAGTCTGCTTGTCGGAGGCTGGTGAATTGGTTGCAACACCTCCCCATTTTCCCCCTGCTGTTGTTGTGCCACTTATGAGGCAAAGCAGGCTCAAAACCTCAGTTATTTCATCTCTCTCTTCTCCAACACTATTGAATTGGATTTTTTATAATACACTCTTTCTCTCCACGTGTCATGTTATTTAAATCTGTATTTGTTTTCCTTTCTTTAAGGATTTGGATAGCATAAGATTAGCTGACAAGTGGAAAATAAAATTCTGAAAAGCTTTGCACTATTTGATATTAGGAAGTCCTGTCCATCTTCTGGAAAGTCCCTGGTTCATGAATGGCAAAATCACTTTATTTCCATCAGTAAGGATGCAATACACTCTTCTGTACTTGTACCTGTTGTTTTCTACTTTATATGGGACCAGGTTGGGGGGTCAGAAGGCTTAGAAGAGACGACCAGACTTTTCTCTTCACAAACACCTACTGCAACTAGTTTGGAAGAACCCTCAGGCGTTCCACGGCCAGCCAAGAGACACAGGCAGATTCTAAAAACACCAAATCGTTGCCCCTAGTTCCTGGTCCTTCACATTTTGTGGAATCAACAGTAAAGAAACTATCATGGGTAGGAAATGAATTCCGGACTGCTGTGCCAAATCTGTATAGCTTTTAGCCTTCTGGAGGCCATTACAAGACTGAACGCACATGAATAATGTTGGTCAAATTTGTACAACAGCCTTGTCAAAAAAAACTACAAAAAACCCTAGTATATATATACTGTATATACTAATATATAGAATGGCTTAATCTGTCCATTATAGAAACCAAAACATATGAGGGTGATTACACTTGCAAAATAGGATTGTTCATCTTCTATCTGGAAGATGGAAACGTTGTGATCAATAGGAAGGATACAGGCTGCTTTTCTGTACTTTTATATAATAATGAAATATGTTCACACAGATAATCAACAGCCATGATACATAGCAGCGTTAGATTAGATAAATAACCGAATTAGAAAATGATACGTCGGTAGTACGTGTACAACAGTTATGTTGGATGCAGGAGTTTGGCCTGCAATTGAAGGGGTGGTGGTGCAAGCCATGGCGCTGGCTTTCCATAGTGTTGTGTCCTTTGGCAAGACATTTCACCTGCATTGCCTTTTCGGGGGGATCTGAGGTGGTGCCTGTGTACGGCAGCCTCACTTCTGTAAATAACCACTTTACTGCTTTATTATTCTGTTTAAAGCCTCCTTGTACACTTCAGTCACCCAATGAAGCAATGAACTGGCAGGACTTGAATCCTACCACACGGAGGTGCTCTGCTTCAAAAATGCTCCTGGCAGAATGGGGTGCATGGGGTGAAAGGAATCCAGCATGCACCAGTACCAGTTTCTGATATTAGATGACCTCTAGTAAAGGGCCCCTGATTTCTAATGTGCTTCCACGGGTTACTGCAAGGGATAGGGTCAGATGCCTGCTGCAGGTCGACAAAGCAACTTTGAGAAAACTCCAATGGTCCCTCCAGCACCCTTTGGAGAATGTAGAGCTGGTCCAATGTTCCACAACCTGGACAAAAACCACACTGCTCCTACTGAAGCTGTGGTTTGACAATCAGCCAGACTTTCTTCTTCTGCACCCTTGCATAAAATCCTCTTGGGAACACTAAGGAGTGTGATCCCCTACAGTTGCAACAACACGTTTGGGACAACCACCCCTGTCTGCCAGTCCAGGGGCACTTTCCCCAAACACCACAAGATGGAAAAGGCCTGGGTTATTAATGAGTCCGACACCTTTTTTATTAGTCTTTTCTTCCACCAGGGAAGGTAATGATGAGTTTCTCCATTGTCTGCACAATGTCCTCAGTTTTGCTCAAAAGCTTTGCACCCCCACTCTAATAGAATAAAAGCAAATCATTTCAAATATAGTAATCTGATTAATAAAACAATAGTGCCTGTGTATATTCCAGTCTTTGCTTTCATTTTACAAGAACAAAAATTACTTTAAGAAACAGAATTTTAAAATTAAGGGTAATATTTGATTGAATTGTTTTAAAGAAAAAAAATTACTGCATTTAATAAAATTAACAAAGATTTCACACTAATATTCTAGATCACTAGAGATTTACAAATCACAGTTTATTTATTTATTTTTTATTGGAATGTTTTCCAATAACCAATTGACGTTAACATCCCCATCCCTATTTGGTTCTCGGTTATCTGACTAAATGTACCCCTTCAAAATCAAATAGGGGTAATTTTACCACCTGTTTTGTTGCTTCACTACTTTAAAGTAGGCTTTAACGTTTAGTAACAAGATGCTGGAAATTTTTCAAGTGTGGTAAAGCTGGTGTGGAGTCAGTGCTTACATGTATACTTGGGAAATCGTGTCAGTTTTTTTCTATTACAATTGTTCAAAAGGAAATGCTAAAAAGAAACACATCTGTCCTCAAATTATTTAAAAAAGTAATAGAAATCAAATTAAGATCTCAATTTTCCTAAAATAGTTTCAAATCCCCAACAAAACATGATAAAGACAAATTGCACAACTTTGATATCTGATTTCTGACTTTTAAATGTTTTTTTCCTTATTTAATCCACCTTTTTTTCTTACTTGGCTAAAGTAGAACTGCTAAACTTGATCAGTGTCACTTTAGCTTCAATATTAAGCCATTGCCAGCTGTACTGCTGTGTTTTGTGTATTTAACACTGGCATTGACCTGGGATGCTAGAACAAACAGTGCTGGTTATTGCAGCTTTGAAACCGCCAACCCCCAAGCCTACTCTCAACACAGTCTGATCTTTTGAAGTGTCATTAGAAGGATTTTTCCCTTGGCTTTTTGGACGGGCGCTACCCTAACCCTGTAAAAGACTGTGGTTTCCCTGCACGCTGCTGCTGAGGCTGGTGGCTTATTGGGTGACACTCCCCAGAGCAGTGTGAGGCCTTTCATATGGCGCATATACTCCAGCTGCTTTAGTGAGCCATATATCAACCAGTGAGAGAAAAATGAGAGAAAAAAAAACAGGATTCATTTTTTTTTTTACTCTTGAAAGTTACTGACCACTTTTGTGAAGGGTTTTTATTGTGTCACTCAGTGCTTAGCTGTTACTGGAGTGAAATACTGTATATACAATATGCTGCCTAAGGCTTTCTAATTCCCTAGCTTTTGGCACTTGGGGCACACCCTCACATTTCAAGCTGTGTATGGGGATTATTTATCGAGATGGACGTGGTTTGACCTCAGGAAGCAGTTGTAGAAACCTTTTTCTAGGTCATTTGGATCATTCACTCATTATTACAGAGTACAGGCAGTATTCAAACTTTAAAACTCAAAATAATTTTGACTAGCTGCATTACAATTCATACATTGTCATTCGTCTTTTGTTACAGAAATTACATTTTTTGAATAATATGTTCTGCTGATTGTTCTTCCTGTAGAATTGTATGGGTTTGATGTCCTTATTGACTCCAATCTTAAACCCTGGTTGTTGGAGGTGAATCTTTCTCCTTCTTTGTCCTGGTATGTGACTCAGTTCTTCATTTGTCCTTTTTTACCTTTTACTTGAGGAGAATCTCTCAATGAAAAGTTTTTAATTACCTTCTAAGAATGACGATTCATAGTTCTGTAATAACTTTAACAACAGAAATTTTAAAGTAGTAAAATATTCGGTTATTTGCTTGTCCTACTCAAAAAATATATATTTATGTATAATTTCATACCTGCTCTGGCTTTTTACAGTGATGCACCCTTGGACCTGAAGATAAAGGCCAGCATGATTGCAGACATGTTTTCACTCGTAGGTGAGTGCACAAAAAACAACTAATGACAGCATCTTCTGTTTTTTTTTTGTTTTTTTTTTCCACAGGAAATTAATGCAATAATTAAAGAAAAATGAATCTTGATGGAAATTCAATGTCTCCTGCATGTATATCATACAGTAAGTTAAAATATTATGCTACATCAACACAAAGCAGTTTGTGATTCTAAAGTAAAAAAGAAAAAAAAAAAAGCATTTCATTTTACTCTGATACCCCTAAATAAAATCCAGCTCACCCAGCTGCCTTCCTAAGCTCCATTACTGGTACATAGATTTGACCTCTCTCTCTGTTTAGTTGAATCTTTGAATAAATGCAGCTGTTCTGTAAAAGCCTCAGATATATTTTAGAGATCATTATCAAAAAGCACCATAATCAATAAAAACACAGCAGAGATGTCAGGGCTCATGTTTAGGAGGAATGGAAATGTCCTTTATCATCCCTTAGTGGGAAGAATCACATATACAAGTGACAAATTGACAGGCAAAATGCAAGTTTGCATTTAACAAAACTGTTTGAATATAACCATTGGAATGAGAACAAGAGGCTGTAGGAGGAGTTTAAAGAGTTAGGATGTAAAATAATATCTGTCTTATGGAACTGATGCCATCTGTCATTTGTTCATATAAAAGTTCAGACATAGTTGAACGACTATCAAGACATTGCTTTCTTCAAATTATTGTCCATTCCTTATAAAATAGTAGCAGCTCAGTTAGAAGAGTGTATGTGAACAGTTGATTCTTTAAATACTTTTGGTAAATGTTACAAGGATTTAAGTCTGAACTTTAATTGGACCATTCTGACTCATAATTATGCTTTGATCTAAACCTTAGCTTCTTCTCCTTAATTTTCTCTTTGTTTGCACAGAGTAAGAATGGTAAAAACTATACATACCACATTTATAGGTTTACATTTCCAAATCCCTTTTATTCCATTCTAGATTTATACACTACATTGTCTCCTAAAATTGTAGTACATTTAAGTTGTTCGTTGATATGTGGCAAAATTGAAAACACTTCCAACAGTATGAAAGGCCCTGTAGCTTGATGCACTGTTCAGACTTCCTTCCTTAACACTTAATCAAGAATGTTGTAATTAATATTCTTTGTTTTTTTTTTTAACCCCCCTATTGACATAGCTGTTGGTTGGCCATTCTTGTGGCGTGCAGGTTTCAAGCTGTTCGAGACAGTCGCCTATTGTTTAATGTTTTCCAGCATTCCACAAGCTTGAGTTTGCGCAAACTGGTGGAAAAAAAAAGAAAAGAAAAAAGAAGCTCAACGGCTTTAAAATAGGCGTTCCTGTGTAGAAAGATTAAACCACAATGTTTATTAATTAACATTAAATTACACTCAGATTACATTGTCAACACAAGCCTGAGTATCTTTATAGCCATTAAGCCCACGCCTAAGGCACAGAAATAAGAGTATCTATAACACGTTCTTTCTTCATTTAGTTATTATCCATAAGTTTTTCCCCCTGTTTAAAGTCTTGGGCTTCCTCTCTTCTTGATTTGATATTTTAATTCAAAGAGAATTAAATGTCTGTATAGAAGAACCTCAAATGTGTAAATACTTAGAATTTGAAGGCAGAAGCTGTATATTGTCTTGTAAATTCTCAGTTAATGTCCATCTATAAATATTATGAGCTCTTATGTTTATCTGTTGCTGGCTAATGATATTAGAGGAATAGCTTGCATGTGTATGTACACACTTGTGCATGGCTAAATTTGTGTGCGTGAGGGTGTTATGTTGGGCCATGCTGTGGCTTGAAACTCTCCCCTCTGGGTCATTAAATGAAAGAGAAGAATCATAAATTGCCAGTTATCTTTGGACTGAAGCGTTCCTCATGGATCTGGGGAAAATGAGCAGTGGCATGTTATACATAGCACATCTATTATGTACCAAACAAACTAAGTCGCTGTTGGCTGATAACGCTTGGGTTGCATCCCAGTGCTGTAAATAATGACAGCATTCCATTAGCATTCTTTCTATGCCTGTGTGTAGCTGTCAACTCCGTGTCACCAGTGTTTGGAATAATTGCTGTGTTTAGGTGAGAGCATGACAGAGGCCTGATGCCTGACGGCTTGAAAAGAGGCAGAACAAACAGCCTGAAGCTCAAAGCTGTCAATAGGCTTTATTCGGTTCATATGAGAGTGCAAGATATAACAAACAAATTTATTCAGCTGTTCACTGGGACGCTACTTAGCTTTGGGAGGGTGTGGAAAGCAGTAAACAACAAGATTAAACTCATAAATATTTTTGACATGGTGTGAACATGTACAGAGATGAGATGATGCACTTCAGTTTAAAAAAATATGAGACCAAAAATCATTTGCTGCGTTTTCTGTAAATAAAAGTTGTTTATGCTCTTCATTAGGAAGCTTTTGGGCTTTTGTTTTGTTTTGTTTTTTTTTACTTTTTGATCCTCATAATAGTGTTTTTTGTAGGCAGGGCATTGAAGAAGTATTATTACTTTTTCAGCTTAACACAATTTGTGATTAAATGGGGGATTATGTGGTAGCTGTAAATGGAAAATAAAAAAATTCACCTGAATAAACTCACTTAACAAAGGACATTAGTGAAAATAATCTTAGTGGCGCTTTAACTGTTTATTCTTGAAAGAATTAGTTTGTTCTATATGGCTTTCACAGCTGAAGGTGTCCCGGAGAAAAGCTTGGATAACAAAGAGATAAAAACAGTCCTTGAGTAATCACTTGTGCACTGGGCCGACCAATCTTCAGAGTCGAGGGGTTTATCCCAATAGAAAAAAACAAAAACAGCTTATCTGTTAAAGAAACGGGTAAAAGGGGCCTGCAGTCTGAACTGGCAAGATCTGTTTTATGCTGGAATCTTTATGGACTTTAAACTGATTTAGTAAACACACAAAATAAAAACAGACGATATCTCGATGATAGCCAGAGGTGACCCGACTCACTTTCACATCTGATATACACAGATGGCCTATTGATTTAAAAAAAAAAAGGTTTTTACTCCAACATAGCTCAACACGAAGTAGCATTTTATGTTGACTAGAGAACTGTTAGTCACGCTTTTCAAAAACTAAATGGAAAAAAAAAGTGTTAAAGAAAACTAACACTCCACATAACCCTGAACTCACCATCACTATGGTAAAACATGCTGATGAGATGTCTTTCTTAGCCACGACCAGAGAGCTTGTTGGATTTACGTTGAAGAATATTTTTAAGGGATCTTTCCATTTTTCTTGAACCTCATTCTTTTACACTATTTTTTGTTGGTCTATCAAAAACAATCCAGATAAAATACACTGAAGTGACCGATTGGAAGAGCATTGACTGTTAAAAAGAACTAACTGCTTACTTTTCATGAAACTACACTAAATCCAGTGGTAAGGAGTAACTAGATGCTAGTAACACAAAACTCAAGTTAATCAACTTCAAACCATCTTCATCTGTGGAATGAATAGTAAGTCCAATAAAGGGGTTAACTTGAAGAAAAAAATCAGTTTTAGTCATAATTACATTTTAACTGGATTAAATCATATTTGACATAAAGAAAGCAAGCTGGACAAGTAGGAAGTGCACAGTCCCACAACGCTCAATACTAGGACCACTTTTATTCAGTCTTTATGTACATTATCTGCACAAATATTAAAATGTGTGTTTTGATGCAAAAACTAAACAATAAGCAGCTGCCATACTCTCTGGAGCCACGCTACCAATTTCCTGTTGGCTTTAAAACTGTTGTCTACATCTTAATATTCAGATGGGGGTTTTTATTTCAGTGGGGAGAATTATTGACACAGTACCCTAAAACTGTAGTCACTACTGGAAATGTGCTATTTCTGTCTTTAAGTTACAAAGTTGTTACTTATGTGTAGTTTTCTTTACTACTGTTAGAAGTGCTTATTAATGAATATATGAATTCCATTTTTAAATCTTATTTACTGCATATTTTTTAATAAAGTCAAAACTTGGTCATTTTGTTTTATGTTTGTGGGACTGATTTTAATGTATGAATCCGATTCTTCCTCTTTTTAGGCCTTGTGGGTCAAGACCCTCTGTCAAAACAGCCCCGTCCAGATCGATTCATGGTGGACAAGCAGACAGCAGCGCAAAGAGTCCAGGTAGTGGATAACAGAGCTTTGCCATCATTCACTGTTCCCTGAGAAACACTGTTTTTTTTATCCCCATGTAGCAACAGAGGGATGAAACTGTATATTCCTCCGGCTCCCAATGAGCTTCTCTCCCTCACGGAAAATGTAGTGTAATGCAAAACAACTGCTAATGTAATTAAAGTTCTTGAGTGACATCAGTTTGAAAGAGCTGAGAACTTTATGCCTTATTGTTTTATCATTTCTAATCAAATGACTAATGTTCTCTCGTGTTTCCTAATCGTGCCATGACGGTTATCTTCCCTTGGCTCCTCTGCTTGACTACTGCATCAAGTTGTGGTACAGCACTGCTGAGATTGTTAAAGCAGACGGATTTCTGCATCACCTCATGTATTGTTAAAGAATTTGTTTAGACACAGTGTTTTTTTTTTAATAGAGGTTTGCTTTTTTGTTGTCTTTATGTACCTTCTGTAATGGCAAAAGATGAATACAAATGTTCTCAGAATTGTTTCTCTGCATCTGCAACTTTTCAGAGCTGTTCAGTATTCTCCTGAATCAGACATATTAATCTTCCTTTTGTATAGCCTTTGTTTGCATCTTGTAACTCCCAGATGCTTGTTACTTCACTCGTAAAAGCCTACTTGCTGCTTTTCCTTGATTTAATTAGGTGACATTACAATTTTTCACCGTGACAGACAGATCACTTCCATCGATTACTGATGCTGCATTTTCATTGGAAATTTCCTTCCATTAACAAAGTGGCCTTTATATATATGAGGCTGAGATGCTGCAATGCACCACTGGCCTCAAAAAGTCTCAACTGTGCACAATCTCAGATGTACAATGCTTTGCAAATTAATTTGATGCCTTCAGCTTTTCCACATTTTATCTGCCTATAACTTGAACTTCAGTGTTATTTATTGGGGTTTTATGTGATAGACCAACACAAAGCTGCGCATAGATGTGGACTGTATGGTGTGTAGTTTAATGTTAGTACTAATACAGCTATTCTGTGATGATCCTTGGGTAAAGTAATTGAATATGCTGCACCAAGACCCTCAGACAACCTAATCAGGTCAGATATTTACAGCTGATTCTGATGATTGCAGTTCAGCAAAGGCCTGTTAATCAGCTATTGAGGAAATTGGCTGTTGCCTCCAGAACCTGCAGGACAGCGGCCCTTGAGATCAAAGTTTGCTCATGTAGGGCAACACCCCTGTCAAGGTTGATGCTTAGACCCAAATGAAAATCAGTGGCATGAATAAAACATTGGGGTTAACAGATGCCCACCATCCAATCAGATTTAACTTAAGTTATTTTGCAAAGAAGAACTGGTGTAAAACTCTGTTCAGAAAATCTGGTAGCAAGACACCTCAACATGCATGCAGCTGTAAAGTGGTGGCTAGAGAGGATTTGATACAAGTGCAAACCAAACTTTTCAGGTTTTTTCTAAGCACATAAAAAACATTTTTTTAGATTTTTTTTCCATTTACTTTAACTTTTTTTTTTACTTCTATCACATAAAATCCTAATTAAAACATTATGATAGTCATGTGACAAAATGTAAAAACTCTGACGGTTAATAAACACGTTTGCAAGGCAGTCACTCGATACAAGGCTCAACATTTTTACCACTGGTTGTTACAGAGGCAAAAACCAGTGGTAAGAACATTGGGCCTACAGGGAACCTGTTCTTCCATTTCACTCTTTAAAAGTTGTAACTTTTGCAGAGGGATTAGGGCTTGTCACTCTTTGGCTGCCTTTATAACCCTCCAGCCGCATCAGGCAAATTAAACTTAATCCCTCAGCTATTTAGATGACAAATTTCGTATGTCATCCTGTGGGGTTGTGCCCAGCGAACTGGCCACTGGCCCAAACTGCGTGCCAAAGTTGTCAGTCAGAGAGGCCTACTGGAATGCCAATGCATTGCAAAAATGTGCTATTTTTGTAACGGGGAGAAAAAGAAAAAAAGAGACTCTAGTAGCCAGTGGCAATTTTGCACATTTTTCATTCATAAATGGAAATGAAATGCAGATGTAAATACATTATGCTTTATTCATAATAATTAACTAGAACCTTGTTCTTCTACAAGATTTAACGTTTCCATCCATTAGTACTTAACTTGGGTCAGTTTTAATAATGATCATTAACAATGTTCCTGTTCTTATCCCTTTGCATCAGAGGCTCACATCAACCGCTTGTTCAGAAACAAATGGATTTAATGACAAGCAAAGAACTAAAAGTAGCCAAGAAGAGAGCACTCTGAACCTGACCGCTGAGGAGGTAAGGCAGGGTGTAACATGCTGTTAGTGAAGGACGAAGACAAGAGGCCACACTGACTTTGTGTGTTGCCTCAATAAAATACGGTATCCTTTTTAATACATCAAGTTTTGTTTTGTTTCTTTGAATGTAGATCAAAGTGCTGAGAAAGATTAAGGAGGAGTATGACAGAAGAGGGGGTTTCATAAGGATCTTCCCCACCCAGGACACATGGGAGCTTTATGGGTAATCAGAGCTAAGAAGGAACAGGCTGATACCATAAAAGGCCTCTAGCTGTTTGTTAATATCCTTTCAGAACATGAAAATTCAGAGGGATTTAATGTATTGGCAGATTTAGAACAAATTATGCGTGGGTCCTACGCTGCCTGGAAAAGTTCTGAATTTAGCTAAAGTATAGATTTTAACCATAGACATTTCTAATAAAAAAACACCTTGAACTTGAACAGCTTTAGGTGGATTAAGAGCTGTGCTTTTTATGGTTTTTATAACTTTTCTTTTATTGTCTCTTTCTTTTAGTGGATATTTGGAGTCCAAGACGGCCCTGAACTCCATGTTGGCAAACAGACTTTTCCATGGAAGGTAAGCATTTCCATTGTGGTTTGAGGTGAAGAATACATCTTTCCATTAGTTTATGGAAATGCTGGAATTTTCTACTGTTTATGTCTAATTCTTCGATTGCACAGGTTCGAGGAATTGTTGAAAAGATGATGCAGCTTTTCCAGCATGTTCCTGGTGTTTGCTGAGCATTGTGCTGTTGATTTAGAAACAGTGGGACAGGGAATACAACTTAAAATGAGCTGTAGAAAATTTGTAAAACAGACTCTATTTAAGTTAGACCTCCTTTAGTTCTATATAGTTTTATATGTTAATTTTCCTCCAATTTAAGCTTTTGATTATTGATATTCATTTGGTAATAATTCTAAAAACGTTTTTGTTTTTTTGTGTTTTTTTTAACCATGCCTTTGGATCAGCTGTCCAACATTTTGGTGTTTTTGTTCTTGTTTTTTTTTTTTTTTTTAACAAAAAGGCATCTCTGCTTTTAATGATTGGATGATATGCCTCTAAATAACATCTGCCTCATCTTGTCCATGCAGCTGTGTTGGCAGGAGTGTGAATAGGAACAAGCAGCTGCTGGTGGACGAAGTCAATGGCCTCCACCTTGTGCAGTATGAGAGGAAGCTGCTGTCCCTGGAAGCACAGAAAAGGACGCGGCGCCACCTGAATCATTCCTCTGCTGCAAGGAAGAAAAAACCTGGTAGATATTATGTATTTTGCATGTTGCCCTATGTTTAGTTAAGTAGAACAACATAACATGCTAGAACACTTTTGGTTCCAATAAATAACTCCCCTGTGTCACGGGAAGGTTGGCCAAAAAAATGACTCTGAATGAGTTCATTTCTTTACGGCAACAATAAAAAACCTTTTCTGAGTATATGCGTGTTTTATCCCATTGCCTGTGATGTAACTAACATTTGTCCTTTTTGCACTAACACACACCTCAGGGAATGGACCAAAGGCCTTTCTGACTGAAAACAGAAGTCAGGAGGAAGAGGAGCTCGCTCAGGAGGAAAGCGTGGAGATAAAACAACCCCTTGAGCCAGCCTCGCAAAAGGCTTTGCTAACAGAGCAAAGAAAACAAGCTGCCACACCACTGGATCGCCGCCACAACCACACTGAGTCCGTGCACAGTGTCAGGCCAGGAGTAAACCTGCTCAACATTCTTCAGCAGGGATTTGAACTCAGGTCAGTCTGTGGTGACGTTCAAATGTGATGCTGCTCTCATATACCTCTCCTGTTTTAATTTTTTTAACCCTTAGAATTTTTGCTGTTTAAAAGGAATGTTTATAACTTGCTCTGACTAGAGAGGATGTGCCTTACGTCATGTGATCCTTACATACAGGGAATTGTTGCCCCTCCTACATTTGGATATGTTGATTGCATGGGTTCTAAGCTTTTGGCCTCAAGAAAAAAAGGTTCCTTAGATTAAATTTGACCTTAGATAGTGTTTTGTATGTGGGTCAAAGAGTTCATAGTATTGTCTGACTGGAACACCTTCTTCCAAAAGCTTTATGTGCCCCCTATTGTCGCCTGTAAACTTTAAATGTTACTTTTGTTTCTTTTTCCAGCTCTTTCATAGTTGCAGGTTCTGTTGTGTCCAATGGTTTTCCTATTGAGATATTTTCCCACCTGAGCTGTAGATCTCTGTAACTCCTCCAGAGTTCCCACACTCTGCTTCCCTGCTGTCCTGAAAGCTATTATCATCAACTATTATATCACAGTTAAAAAAGCAATCTGAGGTTTTATCGCAACATTATCTCGCCTTTATTGACAAGAGTTCAAAGGAACTCACACACCAGCGCTTTCAAATCTCAACAGCTTTAACTCACACAGTACACAACTTATACATCATATTACAGCTGAAGTTCACATTAACACTTTATATGTTGTTTTGTTGAGAGAAGCAAAGTGAAGCAAACAAAGAGAAGACTTTGTAATAACCTTATATTTCTAATGGTTTTCTTCATTCTTTATCTTTGTTTCCTGTCTTTAGTAAAGTCCAGGCTCGGATTGCTTTTTCTTCTTACCTTCAGCGGGTCCAGCAAAGGCTGTTAGCCGAGAGCAGAGCCAGCACTGTCTCAGCCTGGCAAGACAATGGAAACGATCAAATGGTAAAATTTAATTGATAGTCAGACGTATCAGCAATAGCATTGTTTTGTCTGCCTTGTCCTGATGCTTTTGCCTCTATCATTTTATCCAATAATGGTAAAGATTTGAATATATTAACTACTAGTTGGTACTTCTAGCATGAGTTTTTTTCTGTTAATTTGTTATTTTTATTTTTTATTCAGTGCCATACAGCCATACTTGTCACCATTCAATTGGATAAATGTATGCATAATACATTTTTGAAAATATTATATCTTGCTTTGTTTGTCCATGGTCTACATATTTTTTGGCTAACTGGTGCATTTTTTTGCAGCAGTGCTCTTGTTGTAAAAAAAAATCTTTCAAGTATATCAGTTCTATTTCATGAAAAGAGTTGGTGGAAGATCCCAAAGCATTGTTTCCTAGCTATGAATTTCCATTGTAATTATTTAGTCATTTGTGCAACGTAGCTGAAATGTGTATTAGACATTTGTGGCCAGAAAGAAGGAAAACGTGGACTGCAAGAGGCAGTCTGACTGGAAAGTCTTCGGTATATGTCATGATCAGTGACCTCAAACCATTCAGTTTAATTGGGGATTTCTTTCTTTTTTTTTTTTCAAAGAATTCAAGCAAAAAGGGTATTTAGAAAGAAGACCATGAAAAATCAATATTTCCAGATAACACAGCTAAGATCGTTCACATGTATTCTGTTTGCCTGCACAGGAGCTTGTGGTACGATTCCTGAGAAGAGCAGCCATTAACCTTCAGCAAAAAATAAACGTCGTGTTGCCTAATCACCAGTTACCTCTCCGAGATCGCAGACGCATCCTGTCCCACCAGTTAGGAGAGTTTATCCACTCTTATGATAAGGTACTCGGTTGAATAATTCACGTTGATCATAGGGTCTTGTCCTGACGAGAAGCTGAAACTTAAGAGATTCATACACAAATAATGGAGTCCAGCTGCCTTCTGCTTTCCTTTTTTCCCCCAGGAAACTGATTTTATGATGACAAAGCAGGAAAGTGGCGAACAGGGGCATTGTGTTAACCAGAGTGTTTTTCAAGAGTACATCACAGCAGCAAGGTTTGTGGATTTTAAAAAGCCACTAAAGAGCTTCCTGCATTCATTACTTGGCTTTAAACCATTGCACCTATACACTATTTTTCAAAAGTACCCATACTCCTTGAACTCTTCCAGATTTTCTAGCTTTACAATGACAAACTTTAACGTAGTCTATCATGATTTTATTAATAGAGCAGCACAGCAAACTGTATGACTGTGCAGTTTGTTTTCAGCATGTTTTTTACTGGTTGAATCATGTTTGCTTTTACGTTCTGACCCATATTCTGATGCCCCAAATGGAAATTCTGAGCAACCAATTGACTTAAGAAGGTACAAATGAATGGAGTCCATTGTAAGTAAAAATGCAGCTTCTCTGAAGCCTCCAGAGTTTTGTTGGATAACACAAGCGAACAAACAGCATCATGGAAGTCAAGTACACAGCAGACAGATTCAATTCGATTCAGTGTATTTATATAGCACCAATTTACAACACGTCATCCTAAGGCACTTTACACAGACAGTTCAACCAGATCAAGAGGGAGGTTTTAAAGATGTTTCAAGCAGGGTTGGAGCTTCACCACTGTTTCTCAAGCTCTTAGCGTCTCAAGGAGCTCTGCTCCTGTTGCGATCCAAAAATCCTGGATTTGGCCCATTTCCCAAAGTATCTGGATTTTACCAAGATTTGTTTTTTGTAAAGCAGAAAAGATGCCTTTGATGACTTTGTAGGGACTGTATCCATAGATCAAGCAGAAAAATTTTGTGACACAAAACTAAAAGTACATAGAGGAGGGTAAATATATTACTAAGAAACACTTAGGAACACTAGTGCCACAAGCTATGTTGGTGATTCTGCTAATGAACCGGAAGGTGATTTGGAAAGATAAAACCAAAACTGAACTTTGTCCTTTATTCACAAACATGAAGTGTAGTAAAAGAACAAAACAATACAGATTTCTCTAAGTCCACCTTCCTTACAAATAGAATAACATGCTCACTACTGTTTCAAAGGGAAGAATTATGCTGTAATTTACTTAGCAACACCAAAGCTGGTAAGAGTTGATAGGAAGATCCTTCAAGAAAACAACTCTAACGTTATTATCACCTATTTGAATACAGTTTTTTTTCTTAAATATTTGTCCTACATGTACATTAATTAAAGAAACCAATAAAAAACAATTAACACAAAGGAGTGTATAATAACTTTCCCCTTTCACTCTAATCCATAGCTACTCTGAAATGCTTTTATTAAATCCTTTTTCTATGTATAAAATCACAAAATTTTGAAAACTGTTAGAAACAATGTCTTCCTATCCTAATTTGTACAAATCTTTATATTTATAATTATAAACTAATTATAATACAATTAAGTTTGTGTTTAAAACATGAACTTATTTTAAGGGACATGAGTACTTTACAAAGCACTGTGTTTGCCATTGTAAGGTAGGTGACCTCAATGTTATATATATATATTTTAGTGTCTTATTTTTTTTTTTTGCAGTGAAAATGATCTTGAGGAAGTGCTGACATTTTATACACACAAAAATAAATCGACCACCATCTTCTTAGGAACGAAAGTCAGAGGTGTCGAGACAGATGTTCAGGATCCATGCAGCAAGGCAAAAACCAAAAGTAAGCTCCATATATCTGGTTTGCTGTTTTTTTCACATCATCCTTGGGCATATAATAAATAACTGATTATATACTTTAAAACCACTTAAAACAAAGAGAAGAAAATAAATGTGAGCTATATGAGTTGAAGAACAGGTCAGCCTTTAAATAGTTATGACTCCTTGGAGCAAAAGAATAGAGGAATGAGTAGTTAATGATAACAAAGCGTGGGCTTCTTTTCCTCTTTGAACAGCTTTGCCTGTGACCAAAGAGGACTCCAGTGCTTCAGAGTCTTCGCTCTCTGCAGGGAAAGTCTGCACTGACCCAGACATCAAGCTCTCAGACCAACAGGCAGAGGTTACAGCCAGTAAATCTCAACCAGATGTTCAGTCGTCTCAGCACTGCTCCAGTTTTCCTCTAACTTTAGACTGCTCATACAGTCAACTGCAGCATTGCCCTTCTGCTCCACCATCCATTCCTCTCCACTGCCCTCCACCACCGCCACCTCCCCAGCCTCCGTCTTACGCACAGTCCTTGGCGAAGTCTCACTTTTGCCATTTGGAAACTCTTTCCGACCCTCCTGCATACACCTCTGCCCCTGTCATCACGCAGCCTCCACAAGTGATTTGGACGGCCACATCCACCGTTTCCAACACAGCTTCTGCTGGGCCACCAAGCCAGGCTCTCAGAAGGATTCAGTCTTTTACTACCTCCACATCCGACTCCAGAGCTACGTTTGGAATACCAAGTTTGACACATATCTATAGCCAGAAGCTTTCTAGACCTACCTCAGCGGGCAAAGGTAATCTAAGTGTTGTACATGTGGTTTTCACTTTGAAACAAAAGTCATGTCTTCACCCTTGTTTTTCTCTTGTTTCTTTTAGAAATCCAGAGGAGCAGTTCCAGTAAGCCCAAGTCTAACTCTGTGGGGACCGTCAGGGAGTTACAGTCTTTGTCCGCCCAGGCCCAGTCAAACCAACAAGCATTCATCTCAGCCCTGCAGAAACTGGCCGACAAGCAGGTTGCTCGTCACTACGTCAGCTCCAGCCACATCAACCTGCTGACCCAACATGTAGGTTTACTTGCGTTATTACATTAGGGCATTATGTCTTTCTCAGTTTTATTTCTTGCCCTAAAGCTCCCCCCGCTCTCTTGGAACTTCTTTTTGGTAGTGGTTAAAATATCCCTCTTTGATTGGGGCCTCTCTTTCTTCAACATGATTTATATTCTTTCTTCCAACATATTGGAAGATATTAAGCAACATATTAAATAAGCTTTTAAGCCAGTGAGGCCGTTTCTGTTGAAGCTTTGTTGTTGCTAATGAGCAGTTTCCTTCTCCACTGTCGCCACATGTTCATTCATAAAAAGTCAGTCACTCAATGTCATTGACTGAGGTTCCACAAGCAAAAAAATATTTCCTTTATTTAGTGTGATAAAAAATGAATGGCTGTGTTGTTTTATAAATGATATCCAATTGAAATATACAATCGACTGCCACTGTATGAATTAAAAATGTAAAACTTGTCAAGTATTAATCTTTTATATTAATCTTTGTCATTTTTTAAAGTAGCCCCCAGTCTGCTCTGCTTTGCTAATCCTATAGTTAAGCATAAGGGATAAAGTATAAAATTGGATTCACTCTGTCAGCTGATGTGATTCAAAGACTGTTTAGTGATATTAAGCAGCTGTTAGCTGACCCATGCAGGGTTTTATTCAAGAAAGAAAAATCAGTGTAATGTTTCATGTGAAGGGGAATCGGCAGTCTCGCTGTGAGGTCTTTGATATTTTCCTTTGTTGATGCGTAAATCTGGCTCAGACCCCATGCTGATGGGCGGCGTGTAGCTGCTCATGCTTTCAGCAGACCTGTTGGAGCCGTGGAGGTCTGCTGCCTCTTTCAGCACACCTTCCTCCTTCAGCCCCTCAGTTCGCCTTCAGTCTGTGGGCTTGGGCTGCTGTGGGGGTGGGTCTGGAACGGCCTGCTGGCCTAAACAGCGGTGAGCCGCATCAAACCATGGCTCTGTGTGAGGTCTCATTATCAGATGCACCATGGGGGAGTGATTTCTGTTGATACTTAACAGGCAGCCACTTTTTTGTGGTAATTGATGCTTATAAATAGAGGAATGTGGCAAATTGGCACTGAGCAGGGGAGTGGCAGCTTGGCTGGCTACATCACCACCTTCTCCCATATTCCCCAATGGTTTGGCCCTTGGTTTTGGGAGACCCTAAAACATTTCCTACCTCATTTGCCTCACATGATTTATTTTTTATTTTTTTTACAGTGAAGAGCTTTTTTGTGATGGCACCAGACCACACAGAGTGTAGTTTTTTATGGCCTCCTTTCTGACTGTACATTTTTCAGTCTATCTGAAACTTGTTCGCTGTGTTTCCCAAGAGCTGTTAATCCAGGCCATGGCAGAAGCTCAGTCAAATAGTCCAGTGTTTGGCACTTAAAGGCCCGGAGAACATTTAGATTTTTCTAAGGCTCCGATTTGAAGTCATTAAATCACTTTCTGGGCTAAATGGAGAACTTTGTAAACATGAACGACACTCGGTTGCACGGTTGACCTCGAGGTTTAAGTAATTACTCACTCTCAAGCGGGGCCATATAAACAGAAAGAGACTGACAGTGAGTAAAACCAGGCATGGCCACCATCTCCATCATGCTGCTGCGCAGTGGTGTGACGATATGATTGTGGATTTTTTTACTGTGTGTGTCTGCTTATGTCCAGTGTTGTAGGTTTGACTCGCTTTAAATAAATAGACAGTCGTGTGAACATGACATAAGAGGATGGTGCATGATAGAGATGGAGAGTCCCTATGAGAGCATTTATTATTAATGTAAATACATCAGTTCTTTTTCTCTAATGAAAATAAGCATTAACCACTAATAAATGTATTATATTTCACCCATTTAGATGTAAGTAGGAATATCACTCCAACTTTATATGTAAACTAGAGCCGTCGCTGTGAAACAACATGCTGACACATTTTTCTTTTATGTCATACAAGGCCTGGCAAGTTGACAGTTTTCCCATTGGAAATTTAGCACACAGGAGGAAGTAAAGTAAATAAAATACCACAACGGTATGATTCATCCTCCCGTAACATTTCACTGAGGCTAGAGCAACACTGAGGTGCCTTCCCAAAAGTGCTGATTGGGTTATAAACATATTCAGGGTGGCGAAGGGGGAGGTAAAAGTTGGATTTAGTGTTAAACAGAGACTAGCTGTGCCATGTGCTGTGTATACATTTCACATAGATACAAGAGATAGAAGCAGGAGGGAGGATCTCATCTACATCTTAAAGCATGAGATTCACTGTAACTATTGGCTTTCATTAAAATTAGTCAAAGATGCAAAATATTTGCAAATCAGTAAGAGATAATATAACTTTTCAAGTATTGTTCTTTGTCCACAGTTGACCAACATTAACTTGACTAACAGAATGATGGGCAGAGAGAGTTACACACTGAACCCGAAGATTGCTGCAACCCCAAGGCCTGAGAGAGCTGTTCATGCTGGAAAAGAGTATCTAACGAGTACAAGGTAAGTTAGAGCTGAATATGAAGAGGGTTATCAGAGGAAAACCAAACATATCTGGCCTAAAATTAATTAAAAAAAAAGAGGAGTTTATTTTCTTCTTAAGGTTATCATAAAGAGTGATTTTTGTTCTATTAGTTTCCACAGCTTCAGTTATCATGAATCGTCATGTCTACATTTCACTGAGCATTAAAAATAACTTATGCTGTATTTTTACACAATGATCTATCCTTAGAGCATACAGATTGAAAACCATATTTAAACCATAAAAAAATCAGTCTAACTATAATGTTTGAATTTATGTATAAGGTGATGTCCTTTAGATACAGACAGTGGTCAATTTATTAGGCACACTTCTTCATTCACTGCTTGTTAAATCGAGCAGCAAATCGGTCGAGCATAAGGAAGCAACTCAGTTCATTTAGAAATCTTCAATGGATGAAAACTAGAAGAAAGAAGATCAAGTATCTTTGAACATTGCATGGTTGTTGGTGGAAAGCAGTATGGTACGAGTTTTTCAGAAACTTCTGTTTTACTACCGGTAGACTTTTTAGACGAAACAATCTCCCAGGTGAATGGTCTGAAAATGAGAGCGTATCCACTGATCTGCAGTTTTGTGTATATGAAATTGTCAAGGGTTAGTGCAGAAGAGGTTTGAGATGTTTGAAAGCTAACAGTAGCTCAAATAAACCTTTGCTAAAATGAAAATATTTGAAATACCATGTCTGAATGCACAGTGTGTCAAACTTTTGGGAATATTGGCTACAGAAGCAAAAGCCTTTTTGCAAAGGAAGAACAAGAAACTGAGGCTGAGGGCAAAAAACATGATTGTTCATCAACAGGTAGGAAGAGTGTTACCTCGTACGATAAATTTTGGTTGAAGCTGTGATCCTCAGGTTCATTATCAGCTATAGCAAAGTCAAAATTTGGGATAAAAAGCATGAAAGAATGGGATTGGTGACAGAGGGCAGCTGTGCTGGGGTCCATTATGCACAGGGAACAGGTTTGACTTAATGCTGGCAATACGAATTAAACTCCACTAATAGTTTATGCAGAGACTGGATGGTGGCCCTAGTAAAGGGCCCCCATCTTTGATTGCTGCCTAATCTTCTTTACACCAGTGCCTAATAGTCCAACCCCAACCTGAGGCCTTCCTGCAGGGTGAGGTCCCAGCTCTGCCGTACTGGTTCGCCTCGTTAGCCTCCATTTTCCTGGTCATTAAGAATGTAATTGAACCGCTCTTTGTCTGACCTTTCCCTGCCTTGGGAGACCCTACCAGGGAAATCACTGAAGCCCCTCCACCACAATAAGGTGGCTGTTAGAGGAGGGGTTATGTTCGTAACATCCATTCATGGACAGAATTTTTAGGCGCGGCGAACGGCCAGAGGAGGTCCGGTTTGGAGACGAGCAGATTTTCTCTTTTTCTTGCGGATGACATGGCCCTGCTGGTTCCCTCCACCTAAGATCCACTACATGTCCCGGGGCCGTTTAAAGCTGAATGAGAAGTAGCCAGAATGAAGATAAGCTCCTTCAAGTCGGTGATTGTGAAATCAGAAAAAATTGCATGCCCTCTTCAGGTCAGAGTGGAGGTCCTGCCTAAAGTGGATGAGTTCAAGTATACTGCGATTCTATTTATGAGTGAGGGGAGAATAGAACAGGAGATCAACACACGGCTCACTGCTTGTTATAGTTGTGAATTAACTTAAAGGTCTTTTCTCTGATAAACTGTTTATTATCTCTGCGATAAGCCTAGTTCCTTTAGTAGCTCATATTTAATTAAAAAACACGTCAAAGTCATCTTTCATGCTTTATATTTAGCAAACTCACTCTCTGCAGCCTTTTGCTGTTGCTTTGGTCCACTTTTATCCTTTTGCTTATTTGTGCTGCGTTTTATTTGCCGTCCTCTGAGACATCACACAGCTACTAACCCCTTAAGAGGTCAGATGGAATCACCACAAAGATAAACATCATGTCCTCTTCCTGATGGACCTATTACATGCCGTTAGTTTGGATTGTGGGGTAGCTTTAAGTGTTTAAATTGTGTTTATGGAGACATTCTTTTTCTGCTTTGTTGTAATGTTTGTGTGATCTACACAATGCTGTTCAAGTATGCAATTTTATTCACTAAATAAAAGTTATACATTAGTTTTCAAAATTAAAATAAATCAGCCTACTTGGTTGCACTCAGTAGAATTTGAAGGCCTGATTATTGGTATTTGACAAAATTTTTGATTAAAACTTTTTGGCTGTGGAACAAAGTTGCCCCTCTTGGCAGTTTGGAGCAAAACTTTGCTGGGAAATGGTCTTTTATTTCTTTTTAATTGGGCTTCGTGTAACTAAAGTTGTTTTAACAGCAGAACATTTTTAAACAACCTTTCGACATTATTACACAATTCAATTTCTGGACATCTATGGCTTGATTTCTTTGTATATGTGGATTGCAGGGATTATTAACGACATCTGGTGAAAATGTCATGTTAATAGCACCTCTAGAACTATATTTACTGAAAAACATGGTGGCATGTTCAATACTTATTGTATCCGCTGGATGGACGTTTTTTAATTATGTTGGCAGATATCCGATATGCCGAAATTTTACAGCTCAACTGGCCGATAAAGTGATACTGATATTTCTTTTTGCTTATACCTTCCTGCAGAGACTAGTAGTAGTTTTCTCCCCCCTGTAGTTGGGTGCATGTAACCTGCTGGTGCAGGCATAATCTTTATGGTTAAAAAAATACTGTCTTATATATAAGCGAATTAAAGTGGTGGATGGGCCGATGCCCAGCGTTTAGTTTTAAAACCAATATTGGTTGATACCAATAACATGCTGAATATACTGTGCTTTCCCAATATAGGACCTGTGAACGGTAACTGCTGTTAAATCATTAGTTCTGTTTTGGCATAAAAGACGGGCATGAAGGATCTGCTTTATGACCCTTTTTATGGAAACATACACAAATTGCCCGGGTAGAAAAATGTATGTTAAGTTTAACAACATAAAACTTAGTCAAAAAGCCCCAGAACAATCAACTGCTTGCTACCATTAAAGTTTGTCTTACCCTCTGTTTAGTAAAGGTATCCTTTTCTCACTTGTGTGTTACAATATATTGAGAGGGGAAAAAAAATAGTTACACTGTCATGATATATGATAATAGACCACTTATAATAGACATGATGAAGACTAGATATAAAAAGGCAAGTAAGGATTGGCAGCTTCCTCTTTGATTTTTTTTTTTTGCTGCTCTTGATTTGTAAATGGTTTTTGCCTCAGACAGCTTGGCCCTGATCTCTGACTAGTTTTCCAGTCCAACCCTTAAATATATGGAGATGTCAGAGTATTCCAGGAATGTCTAATCATTTCCACTTTAAAAATGTTTTTATTTCTACTAACCAAGTGGAGGCTTTTAATAGAATTTTTATTTTCACAGATGACTTCATTTGAAGAAACAAAGATCAGAGTTTGCTGTATCACATTTTTTCTTCAGAGTTTTATATGTTTTATTCCCACATGGCCTTTTAGTTGTTCTTTTATCAGACTATAAATGTTCATATGTGTGTCCTTTTGTCTAAATGTCTTTGATATGATATTCAGAGAAACTTTTCAGAATTTCACTCATTTATAAAACACAGAATTTCCTGAATCCCCTCCCCCTATACTTTTGCCTCATGGTCTATGCCAAACACACTGAAACTGTTAAGCACACTGGCTCTTTATAACAACCACGGGGGTGAGGTATGATGAGTTTCAAAGACTAGCACTGCTCTTTGAAGTTCTGCTGCCAGGATCTACCTGGTATGCTGCATCAGCACTCTCAGAAGTCATGCCTAAATACTGTGTGCCGACAACTGGAGGGCTTTTAATCATACAGCATGTCTTCCCACAGCCACATTTAACATTACTTCCGGCCTCTGACATTTTGGTACATTTAATATGACTTTTATTCAAAACTGTTGTAAAATAATGTATTGTAAGTCACAGATTCTAGGCATGTGTTTTGAAATCAAGGCAGCTTTCTACAAAGTTGATTTCAATAAAATGTTAGTGAGTTTGTGTGGTCTTAGACTTAGACTTAGACTT